>UELU01020342.1:0-105430 GCA_900490025.1 Megastigmus dorsalis
ATATATATATATATTAGATAAAATAAAATAATAATACAGATTTAAAATAATGGTAATTTATGTTCTAAAGTTCATTTTTATAATACAAAATATAAATATTGTGAGAATAGTACCGTTAACACGTAAACAGATGAACTCGCGAAGAGTGGACTATAAAAACAACGCGTTGCCGCGCACGGGGTAATGCAGATCGGCTGTACAATTATTACTTTTATAAATCACTTTATTAACAATAATCATTGCTATTTCACTTTTAAATTAAAGTTTAATTATTTTACAATTTTACTAAACGCTATTTTACTCTGTTTAAGTGAAAATAAGTCCAAATTTAACGTGGCAGCGAGTGGCACCGCCTGAAACCAATAAATAATTACTAATAACTAATTCTGGCATAGTAACTTTGTTGCTTTTAATTTATTTGAAATTATCAATACATAAAAATATTTTTTTCTTATTACTTTTTTTCGCGTTTTTTTAATTATTTTAAATTTCCCTCTCTGAGAGAGCCGCTTTTGGCTACGCTGACGGTCGGGTGCCCAACACTGGTCGCTCAATGCAAGAATTAGTCCCCGGGTCCCCCTCTCTTTTTTTTTCCTATTGGCTGCGTGGCCGCGCTTGCAATATGGCGCGTCCTATGCTCACTATACTAGCTCGGTTCAATCATTCCGTTCAGTTTCATCTATTGCCACTATATCTACATACCTCGAATATATAGATATATTGGAAATGTATACAGCGGGCTGCGGGACTGAGTTCAGAAATTAGGAATCGTCATCTTGGAGTTTGAACTTGGGATGGTTGTGTTGAATGCTGGACTTTATGGACTGCAGCAAGCGCAGGATCCTAGATCACGGATCAGCAAATGAAGTTGGCAAGTCCGCCATCAAAAAAAAAAAACTTTTGGCGGTATAAGTTTAGCGGCCAACGGGCAACCAGTCCTGGATCAGTATACTTCCTTAACGCGTCTTCTCTTTTCTTTGTGCAAAAAAGAATCGGCGACGCAGTGGTGACGAGAAGCTGTAGCCGCTGTAGGACTCACAGTGGCTTTCTTATGGTTTACGGTGCGGCGGAGCAATACATTTATGGTGCCAAATAAAACGTTGTGCCTCTGGATTAACCGATAGCCTTAAAAATGACCAAGGAAAACCTAATGTTTACGAATTCCCAAGAGGAGGCTCTACTACACGAATATGCATCAATGAAAGATTTAGCAGGTCATATGTAAGTGCATACCATAACCTCCATTTATTCACGAAAAATGCGTTTGGATTTGCGTCATCTTTTTGGGCCCTTTTGTGTACAGATAAGTACGTCAAGGTGCCACAGGAGTCTCATAAACAATAGGTATACAAATATACCTGATTAAGATGCAATGCCTATATAACCGTACGATGCATTTGACAATTATCTAATCTTATTTACTATATTTTTGACGATTTTCGAGTTTTACCTTAAATACAAGCACACGCTTCAGTACAAATAATTTTTAGTTAACTGTTATCTTTCAGCATTATTTAAAGCTTGGTATGAAAGTTAACGGACAATTTATTGATTTTTTAAATATTTGTAGTTGAATAATTTGATTTAAATTATTTGAATTTTATTACTGAATGATGAGCTCAATGTTTACACCATTATAACTCTGCGAAAATATTTACCTATTTTTGGTAAAAAAACACGGCTAAAAATATACCATGGTGATTGCTATTCTAGGAAATAATAGAAAATTTATCACTTTTTTGCAGCACTACTACAATGATACAGATTTTAAATACATTTGTAACAAACGTGGCTTAGATTTTTCTATCACTTTTATTTATTCATATTATTAATTCATTCAATCATATTATCTACTTAAATTAATTATTACAACGGACTCCTTGATTTTGATTAAATGATTTTACCCTCGTGCAGATGTTTGCGTTCGAGCGAAGCGGGTGTGAAAAGATCGCACAGTGGTAAAATCATATTTTACTTATGACACGAAGTGTGAGAAGCTTATTTTTATTTGGTAAATTACAGTACGATAATGCAGTTTTCGTTCTTGCAATGTCAAACAGTCTTAGAAATATTTGGTAACAAAAATGTTATTGAAAAAGTAGATTTATCCGTCACGGTTTTCTTAATTTTTATTAATAAATAAATTGACTCATTTTTTCTTTACCATGAGTGAAATCATCAGATCATCTTTGTTTTTGTAGTACTTACTGTGCAAAATTTCATAATCTTTGGTGATTTTGATGCTTTTACCCAAAAATTTTTGTATTTTTAGTGAGAACTATCGTTCCAAGTTTGCGAAGTGTTAATTATAATTATAGTATCATGAACCCTATAGTTGGTGGTTACATCTGTTCGAATGAATTTTGGAAGATACAAAACATTTGAAAATTTAACATGAAAAACTATACCTATAACTATTGACATATATAGATATATATAATTTAAATTTTGTTCGGACAAATGTAAGTACCACATGGTATATTTAATTCATATGGAACAAATATAATGAATCGCAACTACTATTGGCACTACCTATTGATCTGACAAGTTAACAAAATCTCTTCAAGTTTAATCTTGCAAAACTCTACACCGTGTGTATTCGCTATAAGCGTATTCTCACACTCGAAGTAAATAGATTCCTGAGAATCACGAGAAGAATGAGATTTAAAAAAATTCAATTATTTCTTGTAATCATAAACATAACTGTCAGTTATAACATTTAATGTGTTAAGTCTGTATTAATCATTAATTATAAATTAATCATATAAGGTTATTTTAAATTGAAAAATTTTTCTATTCAGAGATTTACAATTTGCACTTCCATTCGACAACTTGACACAGTATGTAGAAGAACAAAGTAACTGTGAATATCAAGAACAAAATTATGGAATAGATGATAAAATAAGTTTACAGCAAACTATATCCATGATGTATCAGCCGAAACCACCACCTACCCCTATATTAGGAAAAGAAGAGTATGCTGGAAGATATAACTTCCAATTGATATTAAACCATCAAAACAGCGGAAAGCATTGGGTGGTAAGTAACTAAATTATTGTTTGAAATTTTCTTTACAGTGCATAAAGTTTATGGTATTCATTTAATATTTCTTAAACAGTTTAAATTTCAATTTATATTTCAAATCGTTAGATTTATAATTTATATTTCATTGTACTTAAAAATTAAGCCCAGCACTTGTCATATGATGTTATAGATGCAAGAAGCTGAGATACAGTATATATGTGTTAGTATTAATAATTAATTGATCAAACTGCAAATGCTATTAGTTTTATTAATTTCTCTGGTTTTGTTAATTTCCTTTCTATAATAAATTTAAATCATGTATATGATATAAACAAATAAAAGAATCATTTACACGTTTTATTAATACTATCTATTCCTAAAATAAGAATGTCTTTTAAAAACACTTAATTTCAAATAAATAAATATATTACTATTATAAGACCTATAACTACATAATTTAATTTTTCTATGCCAACAGTACTCTGAAAAATTGTCCAAGGTGTTCATACATATGGAGCAAGTATTGCCATTGCAATTTCAGTGGACTCCACCTCGTGATGGGTTATGGGTCCGTGCAACCATGGTATACAAATTAGATCAGCATCGATCGACGCCAGTGATACGGTGCCATAATCATATGGCACCAGATAATAACAGTAACAGGAATATAGCTCCTAAACAGAAAAAACATGTGATAAGGTGCCTTCATAATACTAGTAGTTACGAAGAGGCTAATAATGGCCATCTTTCAGTACTAACACCATTGGGTATGCCAGAAGCTGGAGTTTTCAATGTACCCATGGATTTTGTTTTTTACTGCAAGAATAGTTGTACCTCTGGTATGAACCGAAGGCCAACAGAACTAATTTTCACGCTTGAGGATGATCAGAATATGATCTTAGGACGACGCAAGCTTGAAGTGCGAGTTTGCAGCTGCCCTAAACGTGATAAAGAAAAAGAAGAATCAGAAATGGTAGTACAGAAGAAACAGGGTTCAGGCAAAAAAAGAAAAGCGACGTCCCAAATGGAGGGCCCTCCACCTCCACCTCCACCTCCACCAGGGAAAAGAATTATTGATAATCAAGTTATCAATTTAAATTTTAACGTTCTTGGTCAAGAAAATGCAATTGCAGTCCTTAAATATGCTTATGATGTTATGGCAGGATCAGCTTTAAGGTCGGGAAATGTTGAACATTATCAACCTTTATTAGAGGAAATCTCGCGACAAATACAATGAGATGTTTGCACGTACTATTTGTAAGGAGATGTAAAATACCGCATTATTGTAATTAGCCGTATATTGGCTTTGATTTATCAGTTTGCGATTTTTATCAATACAGTTTTATATACAATGAGTGATAGCTGCTTTTTTTCCTTTTGTCTTTTCTAGGCTATTTTTTAGTGAAATGTCAAATAAAAAATTCAACTCATTTTTTATTAACTTAATGTAAATTTCTACATTTTCTTTTATTTGCCTCCTTTTTTATAAATATTAATAAATTTTTTAACTCTGTCACTATATGTATTACATGGGACTTAACAAGGTAGATGAAAATTCAATCGGTATTGCACATCCTCTATTTATATAAGCATGAACTCCTTTCTGTATTCCATTAATTTTATTGTAGCGATTATAATATATTAGACTTAAGGTATCAATCTATATTTTAATATTAAAATTATTACTTATGTCGACTTTACTCTACTATAAACTGACAAAGATCTTTCTATCGGTCTTACAGTCTAATCCTTATTATTAAGGATTAGACTGTAAGACCGATAAAAAGATCTTTGTCAGTTTATATTTTAATATGCAATACACAAATATTTAAATCTCAGATTTAAATATTATCGTAATTAAGTATTACAATTTTTTACTTAGAATTAAGCATGATCTCCAGTGCCACACATTCTTATGTGCCTTTTTATTAAACTTTAAGATGAATGTTACTTACTGTAATAAATAATTTTATTAATTTTTTTGAGATACTTGAACTATTTATTCACTACACTTTGATACAGCCCTCGTCTGCATCCAATTCTATGAGGGAAATTGTAATAGAGCATTGGGCGAATTTTTCAGGTAATGTCGCAAAGTGATGAGGTAACAATTCGTAAGGTTCTCGAAGACTGACAACTTCTTTTCTAAAGTTCACTTCAGTTCCGTCGCCGGCAACTCCGTGTAAACTCCATTCCCAATTGATGCCACAATTTATTTCGGAATTGGATATCCAAACCTTACCATTTGCATTCTGTAAAATAATTTGAAATTGACATTATTTTAGAGGAGGTTACTTAATTTTCAAATAATTTGCATCTTTTGAAATTATGAAAAAGTTAAATGATCATATGTCAAACTTGATTAACTTTTATTACAGAATTTTCAATTTAATAAAAGCTTATACCTCGAGTACGAAAACCTCTTCTTTATAATGCAAAATATAAATCGCATCCTCTTGAAATGGAAAGGGAACAGATAGAGTGACCTTTTTTTTGTAATAGCGTATCACAGGTCCGGAATGTTGAGAGCACAAGTGCTCCATCAAAGTACTAGAATTGATCGATTCTCTGCACCCCATGCGTTCTCTTAAAGGACAGCACAGTCGGTTGCTCGTCATGGATTCCGTAGATCCTCCCCAGATCGGAGTCTGTAATTATCGGGAAATATTATTTATATAAACTTCAATACAATGATATAAAATATAAAAAATTTATTCTTTCAACTTAATTGGATGAACAAACTTTTACGTACCTGCGGTACACTGAGCAGAGACCCGGAATTATTGGTCCCATTGCCGTCGTCCCGAAGCTCGGTAAAGGATCCATTCATGGAATTGTCGTCGGCATCGCCGTTGCCTCTGTTGAGCTCACCGGTACTCGCTGACTTTCTGCGATCGTAGAGTCGCAACAGCCACCTGCGACCGTACAACAGGTTGCCGTCCATGGCGCAACTAGTCGTTGGCAGACTCTCCGTGGAGACGTTCCTGTCATCCAGCCGACTCGGCGACAGTATCTTCGAGAGCAGGTGTTTCGCTTTCAACGACGAAACATGGCTCTTTTGGTGCTTTTTCGGACCGCTGGATGGACCGAATATGCTGTCGTGCAGCGAACGACCCTGCGATTCAATATTGTTTTGTTACATGTACTCAAAATTTATTTTTCTTTATTATATAATCGAAAAGGAAATGCTTCAGCTTCCAAAACTGTATGTCCATTCTGCCTGATAGTAAGTTCATTGGGTAATTTTGAAGGAATGGTATATTTCTCGCTACAAGGCTGTAAAATGCGATTGAAATTTTATATCATAACCCCGTAAAATCTCATTGTATTTTTTTTATTTTACGGGCTATATATTGAATATATATGATATAAAAAAAAAAAAAAAATACTGTTTTCCAGTACATCGTGTGCAGTACAATATATTCAGAACAATATATGTATATAAATAAGATTTAAAGTCCTAACCGTAGCGCTAGATCTGTCGTTGCGCGAGCAGTTGAGGTCCGTATCGACGAGAGCCTCGGTGAGTACCCGATGCGACTTGTCGGCGAGGAGGCATCGTCCCTGGCCGAGTCTCACTCTGCAGACCGGACATCGCGCCGTCTTGAGACGACAGCCGAAGCAGAGAAGGTGGCCGTGGACGCATTGGGAAACCGGTGGTGCTGCGCTTTCCAAGCACACCGGACACTCCAGTGCCTTCACTACCCCCGATACCGCTTTAACTAGCTTTTGAGCGACTTCCGGCAGCGGACCTTCCAACAGACTGCCCTGGAATGGCCAATACGCGCGTCTTATGAAATCATTTATCTGGTAGTAGCGCGACACTAATTTGCCAATGAACGAAATGCTCGAAAAAGCTTACGGATTGATCGAGCTTGGAATAGGTAGACTCTCTGCTATCCTTCTCCTCGAGGTACGTAAAGTCGACGTTGGCCTCTTGGGAGTGGGACTTTGGTGGCCGGCGCCATATACTAAGATTGACGCGGTCGTTTTTTCCTATCAGAAATGCTATGTCTTTCATTTCGATGCCTAGAACATCCCGTCCGTCGACCTCTAATAAACAATCGCCTGATCTGTTGGGAATTAACTTTGAATTATAAATACCCCAAGTTTATTATTTGGCAGCTTTTTCTATAAAATCTATATGATAATCATAATTCATCATTCTATGATTGTATAATAAACTCATTCATCTTTCCAAAAGTCATCGCGACTAGGCAAAATTATAGGCGATATACGTCAATGACCGCGGCAAAATAGTAAAAGTGGACTTTGAACCACTCAACACTGAGTTTTTAATTAATATACTCTTATTACATTATCATGGAATAATTATTAGCAACTTTGACAAGTTGTAGCTGTTATTTGAAAACCAAAGTATATTCTGTTAATTATAAGTGTGATTCAAATGCATTAATAAAAAACTCGAGCAAAACATTATACCAAAAGCTTAAACATTAAATTTTTAGGAAAAAAACGTGTTTGAATACCACTTTACATCCAGCAATAAGTGTATTGCCTCTTTACAAATCTTTCGTAATGCGTTAATTGGTCCAAATAAGCGTTTTACGCAATTTGAGCAGTCAAAAATAAAACTCGTTGATCGTACCTCAGTCCCGAGATCTCAGCACTACTCGCGCTCTCCACCGATCCTATCCACGGATACGGATCCCATTTCGATCGGACCAAGTGGAAACCGTGGGATTTCTTTCCCTTGGACGTTGTCTTGGAATTCTCATTGTCCAGCACAACTTCCTCGCGACCGATTGATATTATCGGTCCGCAAAAATTTTCACAGTGGTCCACGTAGTCGTCGCTCATTTTGCGACGGTGCAACGACGTGATTTCGAATTAAAGAAAATTATTCAAAATAACTCGGTTTAGTAGTTCAGAAAAAATTATTTGCGTCAAGTGCACTTTTCATCTCGGTTACCTTCGGCAAATGTCGATTATTTTACTGTTTTTCTTCAGTCACCTGTATTTGCATGGATGATATGATAAACTAATTCTTAAACTTCTTAAGACATTTTCCACGAACGGGTAATTTCAAAATTATTATGGTGTACAATTTAAATTAATTCAAAGTGAGTAATTGTTTCATATACCTGTATAGGATACAGAGAAAAGATGATATCATAATCATGAATCGTCAAAAAATCTGAAGTTACTTTGCACTACACTTTCAACTGTTCCGCGTCAATAATAATAATTTCTCATAATCTTTTGAATAATCTCAAAACATCAAAGCCGATTTTTCAAATCGTTACCGTCAAATTTTTTATAGAATCAAATCCCAAAGTCAGGCCCAAACTTGACATACAAATTTTTCATTAATATGTACATAAAACTTATACATTCCGGTCCACAATCCCGTAAGAATATTTAAAAATTAAGAGGGTGTGCTACGGTAAGAACCTTCCCGACTATAGCGCATCCTCAAATTATCGTATCATCTATGAACAATCGATAAAAATCACCAAAACAACGAGACTTTGGAGCGAAAGGAAGCCTGCGAACGCAGTCGAAAGCGCGAAAGGAGAGCTCCGATCCTCGAATCTCGCGTGCGCACGTAAAGCCGGCCAGCGTAGAAACTGAAGAAAAACTCGAGCGCGCTCGCACACGCACACACGCATCATCATCCTATAATCTCAGGTAAAAGTGCCATTCGGCGCGTGCTGTAGTTCGCCTTCACCTAAATCCCAGCAGCGATGCCCTTGGCAATAGGACCCGCAGCCTCCAACAATAATACAATCGGTATAGCGCGCGAAATATAAAAGGCTCGTACAAGCGCCCGAGGGGCAATTCACTGATATGCTCGACTCGCGCTCGCGCATCATTGGAAATACGCCGAGAGAGCGAGAGAGCGAGACAGAGATAGAGGAAAAAGGTGGATTTGGTATGCGGCAGGTGTGCAATTGAAGCATCGCGCGCTTTCGGAAATCAAAGACGCGGAATTTGTATGTATGCTTGAGGACGCTTTCTGCGAGGAGACGGAATTCGTAAAAGGTTCTTTTTTTTTCTTTTTTATTTTTTTTATTTTTAGAACGATTGAGATGCGGTTGCGTTTAAGGCGTGTGCTTTGATGATTTTGCCATTGGTATATCTATCAACTTGAGCAATTCAAGTCGCGACGATCAAGATCTTACTTTTGTTGATTTTCTCTAGGCAGATTGTGGTGCATATCTTTTTCATTTTCAATCTGCGGTTACAAGTCGACTCGCGTAACAATTTTGAATTATATACGTAAAAAATATACCTATACCGTGACATTATGTTTGAGTTGTGTTTTAAGTTATCAGTTAGCTTTAGTGCGAAAAATTTTGAATGTGCTTAGTTTTTACATTCTATATTAGGATATAAGATACAACGAAGCCAAGACCAGTTGCAAAGCACCTTGCGATATATGATAAGGATGTATTTTTGAAATCATAAGACGATTCAGCTGTCTCAATATATTTGGAATAATTTAATCACCTACTGATAATTTTTAAGCCTAAAATCTGAATGAGCCGTGAATTTCAATTTTTTGCAATTTCTTGCAAAAAATTATGAAGAACTACGACAGGAAGATAAATATTTTATTATTTATTGAACTCTGCGAAGAATTTTCTGGGTCACTTAATCGAGTAAGCAATTAAAAGTGCCCTTGCGAAAATCTGATTTACTGCCAGATAATGAATTTAATTTAAAATAGTTTTTATATGATCGAAAGCAACTTTATCGAGAAATCGTAAGAATCTTGACAAAAGTCTGCGTAATTTTTGGCAAGAATACAAGGGCAGAAATAGTTCTGTGAAATGAAATAAGCTTTACGTGATTGGACTTTTCATAAAAAAAAGAAGAAAAAAACGATTTTAAGGCATCGGGATCGACCTTGTGAACAAAGTGGGACTCTCATAAAAGTACTTTCGTAAACATGCGAGTGCTCGCACTGAATTAAGAAAAAAAAAGACGGAGGATTTTTTTGTGGAAAATCAAGATTGAGTTATTATTTTTACAAAAATACAATCATATTTTTACCATACAATTTGTAATTGATTCATTAGCAAACAGATTTATTTTTCTTATGGGATAAACGTAAAGCAATTTCCGCAATATTGAGGGAGCACAATAAAATTTTATGCGTTGCTCAATGTTGTGATGCGGAAACACAAGTTTTATTCTGCATTTAATATTTTATGTATTAACTAGGATACGACTAAACAAACAACAATTTTGCAATTATATATTATAGTTAATAAAGTAAAATAAACTTAAAGATCAATATTTAAATAAAACATAAAAGAAAATAAATCTAATAGGTTTTGGTTATTGTGACTATTAGGAACTATACTTCAACTTATTAAAATATAATAAAATGTATTAATGTTAGCACAAGACTTTGTTATCACCTTAATAAATATTTATTAATATCTCATTGAAATAACTATGCTTACAAGATACCTTGTAAGTACTACTAAAATCATGTTTAGGTACAAAAATTCACAATAATTAATAATAAAAGCCTTTAACGGTCAATTTTTATTTCCTGAAATCCTTCGACACTGTACATTTACATACAAAATACATATCTACATATTACGAGTTTTATGAACGCACTCACAATAGGGAAGAATACCGATATCTATATTAATTTTATTGTTTGTAATATAATTTCTAAATAAAGTTTTGACTTGATAACTATATACTTAAAACCTAAGAAAGTGCATGCATAACTTCAACACTTTCCGGCATTGTTTGACATTTTAACGTCACTCAAGAAAACCCTTAGCAACCTATAACTTATGTAAATTTACTTTTTAAATACCAACAGAAATACAATTTAGTTTAGTTTTACTAACAACTACGGAAATATCGGCCGCAAAACTCATTGTGTATTCTTCCCTATTCGGGTTCTCATAACTCTTTTTACATTGAATAACGAAAGATTCTAGAGTAACATCAAATGGAGGATTTTCCGCAAGTCTATTGCAGTACATTTATATAAACAAAGTAAAAAAGTACTTAAATTTTACGAAGATTATACAAACAGATGAAAAAAAAACATACTTTTTACACATTTAACCAAGAATACGACGAAAAAATATTATATAAAAAATCTGGAAGTCAAAGGTTTCGACACTTTTCTATTGTAACATAATGATATGTAGGAAATTTTATGATACTTGATCTCGCCTATCCATTAGTACAAACTGAATTAAATATTTGATTATACAGAGTAGCTTTATGGAAAATATTTTGTACTTCTTCTCATACCCTATTGAAGCTATTAAAAGTGAATATAGCCTATTCTTTTTAATTAATTTAGGGACTATAATGGATTTTAGAATATTTTATTATACTTACAATAATTATATATATCATATGTTTATTCAAATAAATCAATTACTCATTGCTAGGAGGCTATTTTATTTTTGCACAATTCTTGATTTAACTGTAAAACATCTAGAATTATTTTTCAAGGAATTTTAACTATAAAGTGCAAATATTCAAAATATCTTTGCAACAATGTAACTATTCCGAAAAATATGATACTAAAATAATTTGGAAAGAAAAAGGCACTTATCTACAGTACTTAATTTGCAAAGAAAATTATATTTTAAAGATGCTAGAGCTTCAGTAATCAACTCTTAGCTTCAGTTCTTAATTATCAATGTATTCAAATACTTCTGTTAAGTTTTACATAATGTACAATATAAAAATGAACGCTAAATTACGTGTGCCTCCATAGCACAGAAATATTTTTTTTTAATTTAACGGTATTAAACGAATGAGTTTTAGTTGCTAAACTTCGAGATAAATATTATATAATCCTTTCACGCATACTTTAAAAACAAGATTTAAACAAAGATGTGATAAAAAATTGTACCTCACAAATTACTAGAGTTACCAAAAATATATTTCAGACAGTAAGAATACGTTTTCTTTAATATATGTTACAAATAAGAGCAGTTTTATTATTATTATTACGTTGGAAAATGGGTATAAAAATATCTTTCAGAAATGATTCATTATTATCAAAAATTCAACTGCATAACATATGCTAAAATCTTATTCATCTTTATTAAATAACATGAGCAGAAGGAGACTGCATTATCATCTAACGTGCATGAAATATCTGTTTACATTTCAGATATTAATTTTATAATTTCATAGGAAGCTATAATTATTGTAAACTGCATTATATTATATTATATTATACATATTATATGAAGTAAATCAATAATTTATAAAAAAAAAGAAAATAAAAAAACTAAAATTAAGACTAGAATAAAATTTTTTACTTTAAACTATTTTACTGGTTCACAAAAAAATTTGATATAAAAATCTACAATGTCTGCATTAAGGAAGTAAATTTTTACCTTTTCAATATATATTTTTGGTGACTCTATGCAAAATATTGCTATATTACATTATAACTTGAAAATTTGAATTTTCATACTAAACAATACAATATATTACTAATTAACGCTATGAAAAAAATACTTTTAAAATTTGGAAGCTGCAGTTGATTTCTATACAATATTTATGAATATTTTAATATTTTAGTTTTTTTAATGTACTTAAATAATTCATTATTGTGTTACAGTGACTTAATCCAAATTATAGTTAAAAATTACATGGCCAGATAGCCAAAAACATATTCATTCACATCAACAAATGCTATATATCGTCCATTTGAGAACCTAAGAATAAGATATTTTTATATTTTCTTAATTAAAGAATTCTTGTTGAATGCAGAATCTTTATATATTGAACTTTTTTGATAAAACAACCTATGTATAAATTTTTTTGTGCCAAATTGCATCAAATTGATCCAAACTGATATAAACTGAACCAAATTGAGATATTCCAAATTTAGTTTGGCTCAGTGAACATTTCTACCAGGTAATCTGAAAAAAACATTTTGTCAGATTTCCTGTAATAAAAAAGTTCTTATTTAAATGCCTTATGATTATTTTACTTCTATTGCTAAAAACATGAACGATTTTTAGTTGAAAATTGATGTCCATAAATGATAAACCTAATCAGATTCCTTACACTTCATAAGCTTTGAAACTCTTTCAAGCTTAATTTCATCATCCTAAAAAATTCATACTATCCCAACTTAAATGTACTGTTAGGACAATACATAATGAAAAATCCCACAAGTTCACCTTTATTAAGAGCTAGAGAAGTACTCGAAATAACACTTGACATTCAACTGATCATTCCATTCATACTACAGAGGCAGTAGAATACCACAGAGTTCAAATAATTAGCAAACAAACTTGTTGCTTACTTTTCCGAACATAGTATAGTATTAGAATCCTTGCACATATTTACGTCAGTATACCTTGCTTACTCCAGAAAACTAAGGAACAACTTTCTGCGCTAACATTCATGATCAATCGCCGCTACCAAGTTCATTTTCCCGAACACGTCGCCACCAAAGTCCTCCGTTGAACTTCAGTTTGGCTCCCCTCTCCCTGGCTCTTTCGAGCCCTTGCTACTGATACAAAATGTTGAGACACTGATTGAGGGTATAGACGGTGGCATGGGCAGTGGCCTTGAGCACCAGTAGCTCTGGATCTAAATTCAAACTGGATGCCTCGATCGCCTGGGCAAGAGACTGACTCTGTTTCTCCGCTTTGTTTAGCTGCTCACGACAATTGGCGAACGCGTCCAGCACCTCGAGCTTTGCCACCGAATTCCCACCGCGAAGACTTCCCGAGTGCTCGCGCGGTGGCAGAGGTGGATGACTGCTGGCGATCGCACGTGTGTACATCTCCGTCACTGCTCGCAATTTGTCCACCCATTCTTGACGAGCTCGAGCGTCTGTCGCACGAAGTTTTATCATGTCACCTGATGAGAAGATAATATAGATTAACGTTGGAAATAAGATATAAAACTATTAAATTATTCAAATTATTTGGATGCTATTTCGTGCACTAAATTATTAATTCCAGCTCAGATATGATATCGGAAATAAAGTCTAAGCAAAGGTAAACTTGAAATCATTACTGCCTATAAAAATTTTTCTCGATACCGACAGTACTCTTTTAATATAAAATTACATTTAGGTACACAAAAAATAAATTAAATAAATTTCACAAAAATTTCGAACAGGGTTTTTAAATAAATTTAAGCTAACAATATTGTTTTTCCTGTATTTCATTCTCAATTTTGATTATAGTATCTTTTAAATGAATAATACCTACTCTAAACTAATTCTTTAAATTAAATTATTTCATTTTGTGTATATAAAATCACATAAGAGAATATTTCTCTTCAAATATAAAATTTTCAACCTCTTATAAAACAAAAGCCTATTTCTAATAAAAATATCTAAGAAATTAATATATTTTTAATGAAAAAAGATGTTGAAGTACAATTTTATAACATAGAGATTTAATTTTTTTAAATTTATAGATATCAAAATATTATCAAATATGCACTATAGTATATCTAAAACATTTTTTTTTTATTTTAATTACAGATTATCCATTAAAAATATTACTTATGTCGACTGTACTCTACTATACAGATTATCCATATCAATCAATAAATTGAATTTTGGAATTTCAAAATTAAAGTTTTAATTATTTTAGGATTATCTTATGACATTTATTACATACAATGCATTTCTCAACACGTACAAATTGTAGTATTAACAAATTAAATTATGAAGTAGTTTTAATAATGTACACATATAAACAGAATAAAATAACAAAAAATTACCTGTTGCCGAATTGACTGTGAATGTGTTGGAATCCTCGTCGCTCGGGGCAATAACAGCACCAGCTAGGTAAATGGAGCATCTTGGCCTCTGATTCTTCTCAGATTCACTCAGAAAATAATGGAGCTCACCAGTTTCTGGTCTGAGAATGAACCAGCGAAACTGCCAACCTTTCATAGCATTCGTATATTTGTGAAGCAAACCCTCGTAAGGGTATCTGCTTTGAACACTCATTGTAAATTCTTCTGAGCGATTTTCTTCTCTTCCAAGTCATATGCAATGTTTATAGCAGCAACAGCTCATTTTTGGGTTATTCATGTAGCCATTAAGTTTCTTATCTACTATATATTCCTATCATAAATTATGGGTATCGCTATTTACAGTGCATTTCTAATCAGTATAAATTTATGTTTCTTACAAATAGGTCAAACCAAAATTTAGAAATTTTCATATAAATTAACTTCTTATTCGTTTATTAAGTCACTCAAAAAAAAAAACACTGAGACATTTTTTTTGTTGAACAGAAAAAAGCCCTCTGGTGTTAGAAAAAATAAGCGTTCAGCGTGGTTAGGTGGTCACATGATCTGAGCCAAGCGCGCGCACAAATTGAAATTGAAAAATAATGTTAACTTGTTTGTGAATAATATTGACTTGATCAGGGAATGACAATAGTAGTATTAGTCAATTAAATTATATTTTACGATGCTACTTATCTATAATTCTCTATGTCCATTAAAATGTTATATTAAAAAAAAATTTCCCACATTTATTATAAATAGTATTAATTGTTAAATACTTAATGAATTTTAATAAAAAATACCTAATTAAATCTTTATCGTAAAATATCTTTTTTATGCACTTTGAGTAAGCCGAATTTAAGAATCTTTACTTTCATCTTGTATTTAATATGATATTAGTAAACACATGAAATCATGAAATCTTTATTAATTATTTTCAATTAATTACTTTACACACAATCAGAAATATTATTTGTAGTTATAAGTAATAGAATCTGAACTGAAACGCAATATATAATTTCACAGCATTAAAAAAATTCTATTAATGATAATTATAAAATAAGAAGTAAGTATAGTAGTTAGAAATTTTTAAAAAAGTCTTTATTTATTAAATAGTTCTTATTTCTAATGATATTGTTACATCGTTAAAAAAAGTTATTATAAAACTATGTATTTCTATGAATACAAAAGTAAATCAAAGCTATCATTTAAAAACCTATTAGAATCTCAAAACAAATTGTTTTTTAATTAACCTCAACTTTTAACAAAATTATTATTCATGGTAAATACAAGATACTTCAAACAATAAAATATCAATGATTAACAAAGTTTTGAGGCTATTTACCAAACGTCAACCTATTTATATATGTTTTTACTTTCTTCTTAGATATCATACAAAAATAAAAATAGCATTCTGATATACTCTCCATTTTTCACTGATTATATTACACACTGATTAACTCTGAATTTTTACAAATCAGTAAACTAAAAATGCTATTGAAATGGTAATATTTTAATTTTAAAAACTTAAAGGAGTCCTTCTTCAATTAACTTTACACGTACTGTAGGTATATCAACGTTAGGTGTATCGTCGTCAGCAACACTAACAATTTTAACAGTGATGAGTTCATTTACAGGGGCGAGATCAGCTATCCGGGTAGATATTTTCTTATTAAACTGATCATCAGGTACCATAGCTGTAAAGAACATAGAATACTTAAAAATAAATAGTATGAATTTAACACATTCAAGAAAATAAATTCTCTTAATACCATGCCATTAATCATTTTTTTAAATGTGTTATAAAATTTATATAATAATTTAAATAAAAATATAAATTAAAAATTCATACACACTCAAGAAAATTTAAAATTTACATTTCTTCTATAAAAATATAATGTTAAGTTTGCGTTCCACGCAACATCAAAAATATCATTCAACTTTTTTATAAAGAAAGATATAAAAAAATAATAAAATGTCATTTACCTGAAATATTACAGAGAGTTCCATAAGCTGGAAGTTTGACAAAATCTTCAGAAATGAGTCGAATGTCCGTATGTTCAACTTTTTCTGTATTTCCATAGTCGAGAAAGAATACACGACTCTCCGTAGGAGAAGCGCTAGAGTCTAGGCATACTGCCCGATAAAATACGCCATCATATTTGGCAATGCAAAGTTCATTGTCCCTCGGTATGTAGTGAGTGGTTGTCGTCTCCACGTAATCTGCAATCTAAAAAAAAAGGAAGATAATACATTAATATGAACTAACTTCTATAACTAAAAGTACTACGTAAATATGTAAATATATTTATTTTTATTAAAACTATATATTAAAACAATTATTTATTTAAATTGAATTAGAATACATACTTTCATAGGCATTTCTATTTGAGTAGCTTCAGCCGCTACTATATCATTTGGTCCAAGTATAATCGAGCCATTTTCTAGATAATAAGAGAGGACAACAACTTCAACTTCATCACCAACATCACCTAACTTAGCGATTGGTAGATCGGTTAATTCGTATACTTTTTTATCTGTGAAGAAGAAAATATGACATGTCTTATTAATGTAGCCTATTAACATATACACGTATTTTTTTTATTATAAAAAGATACTCTTTAGTATAATCAAAAAATAATGAACTATTATATTTTAAATGAATACAAGTTTTATAAATGATTATTAGTAGACACTTTACTATACAAATTTACCAACCTTCCACAGCATTTTCCTTTTCCCAAGTTGGTTTTAATAGTTTTTTAACAATCTCATTAACATTCTCATTTTTTCTTGTCATAAGTACAACTCCATTTTCAATGGGATCACCTTCAAAAGTACACTTCAGAGGCACGGCCTCACCAATAAGCTCATTCATATATTGAGTTGCCTCATGAGTTAATGGAATAGTACTGTCCACACCTTTCAACCGTACATTCGTCACACAAGCGGGGTGCTAGAAAAACGTCATTTTTTTCCATTTAAATATAAGTGTTTGAGCAGTATAATAATAATTATTTTTACTCTAGAAATATTTAAGATAGTCAATATTCATGGGCAATCAGTTTATAATATTTAAGATACATACTTCTTTCAACTCTGCGGTTAAGTCATTAAGCATGTTTAGTGTTGTGGTTTCATCATTACCATAATCAACATATTTAACAATCACTTTTCCACCTTCTATTTTAGTCACTATTGCTCGATAATGATTTTCATCCAACAAAAAATGGGACAAAACCATTTGTCCAACCACAGGAGGTTTAGTAAGAGGCATTGCTATAAAATCAAATAATATTAGGGTTTTAAAAAAAATTTAAAAATCAAAAATTAATATAATATTAAAAAAAATGGTACGTTTTAAAGCATATTTAGCAACATCTTGTTCCAATCTGTGAATTATCTCTTTTTGATTTTTATCTAAGCTGCGCACATACATGCGACTCGGATTGCAACAGTCAGCTATTACAACCTGTAAAATTATTATTGTTTGTGTATATGTATATAACATATTATGAAATCATTATAAAGACTGAAATAAACATATAAAAAGGTTTAAAACGTCTTAAGAAATAAAAAAAAAAGAAGAAATCATTATAAATTTAGTTGAAATATTATTTAAATTAAAAATTTAATAAAAAGTGTATGATAAATGTGTTTTAGTTTATTTTTTTTATAAAATACCTCTTCACCACTGATCAGTGGTGCTAACTGTATTCCTTTTTGTTCGGTTCTCGGAACCCACTTCTTTAGCGACCCTATGCCTGTAAACGTATTATCTTCAGTAACTACCTGTATATGAATAGAACCTTTTGATCCTAGAGCTTTGATTACTGTGAAAACTGCTGAGTCTAATTTAGTTTCAGGCTAAAAAATAAAAATAGTTAATATTGAAGAATTTTCTTTTTGAGAAAAATAAATTTGGTATATAATGAAGAATTTACTAGACAAACACTAGCGATTTGAAAAACTAGTGTAATGTAACAAAATAGCATGCACTATGGCGTTTACCTATCAAAAAAACATCCAATCATTTTTCAAAATTATAATAGGTTCTGTATGCTCAAAGAAAATGTTAAATTGAATGAATAAATGAGTTGAATGATGAATTGTAATTAAATATGATACAATGAACATTAAAGTAGCATATTGAAACTAATATTTTGATTGTAAGCAAATATTTAAATAATTAGTAGTTAAAATTAAAAAGAAAATTAAATAATTAAGTAATTCCGTTTTTATTATGATAATAATATAGACACGAAAACGTTTGAAAATTTATTGCAATAATGTAAGGTAAAATAAATTCAAATTGTCATTACCATTTTTGCCTCTGGCAAAAAATTAATGACTAAACCCAAACTGCAAATATTTTTAAGGTCGTTTGGTACTGGTACACACTGTGTAGGACGAAAAATTCTACTTTCTTCGATGACGACTAATTGTATAGTCGGTTTTGTCGTTAAAATTATGCCTCTATACCATTCTCCTGTGGGTGATTTTCCGCAAACTAGTTCTCCTGTTATAGGGCTAAAATAATTGAAAAATTATAATCTTCTAAGTTCATTTATATTTGTTTAAAATGACATGATTTTTGAGTTATTTTTAGGTAATATATAATAAAAAATAATATTTATTAGCTTCTAAATAACATTTATTTACTAACAAGAATTTTATTTAATTTGTTTGCTTTAAATAAAATTCTTGTTAGTAAATAAATGTTATTTAGAAGCTAATAAATATTATTTTTTACTATATATTACCTAAAAATCAAACAAATTTAAAAACTTACCTATAATTAGGATTCTTTACTGCATCAGTTTCACAGATATTTTGCATACCTTGTACTAATTTCTCGAAATCAGTGATAAATTCTTGTGGAATCAGCGTAATATTGTACTCATTCTTACTCAGCTCCGCATGCAATAGCATGAAGCCAGTATCACCGACCTTCAATTTACTTAAAACATTAGGTATTCTTTCAAGTTTTTCTAAGGCAATATCCGTCTCAGTGGTTGGCTTTGACTGGTTTTGTCGTGGAGGTGATTTTGTCGAACTTATGCTACAGCTTTCTATTTGACTTGCTACCTGAAAATATAAAACTAAATTACTGTAACTATTTATTTACAGAATATGATAAAAAAAGTATTGAACTTATAACATAAGTATTGAATTATACACATTCTAAAAATAATTTTCACGAGTTCAAGTCTAATTTGTTATAATTTTAGTAATTTGTATTTATATTTATTATTTATTTGATTGGGATCCACGCTATTTGTAGAGTTGCTTAATCACTCTTAGAATTTCCGTTAAATCTATGGCTCCATTTAAAAAAAGAGTATTTCACGATATTTTTTGGATAAAGCTGTTTTCTTAAATACATTGTACTGGTCAAATCACTTGCACTGGTGAGTGAGTGCAGCTCTCCCCTTGTGGGAGACTGAGTACTCCGCGCAGGCTTGCAAACACTATGAAATTATTAATATTGTCTGATAATAAATACTCAATCCGATTCACAGCGTTTTTAAAAGAGTAGCTCTATCAAAACTTTTTCCGTGTAGGTATGAAAATAAATAGATATCGCGTAAAGGATATTTTTTTACTTATTTCTATGAATCTTTAGTGTTTGAGCATTTACCTGTTCAACGTTTTGCGCCTTCGTCTGTTTTTGAGACTTTCCTGGAAGGGTTTCGGTCTGAACTATAATGGTACCATCAGATTCTACGTTTAAAGCTTTCACACTTAGCTCCTCTAGAGTTGTCAGTCTTTCAAAGTCGATTTTCGAACTGTCGGTCAAACGAATTCGCCGAGCAAAATTAGGCTGACTTTCGAATTCATTAATAGGACAAACTTTACGTACAGGCATCTCATCGTAAATGCCAAAGTCATATAAGAAAACCTATAACGGTATTAAAAATACATGAAATCGGATATTTATTCAAGTTGTATATCAAATTTTATGAAAAGATTTTAAATTAAATATACGTATTGAATACAATTTTGAAACATATCGACTTAAAATAAATCTTACTTTCGAAATATCTCCAAGTTCGACGATAGTAGCCCTGTACCACGAGCCTTCGTGCTGAACTATACATTTAACGTTTTCCTCGGGGTCAACCAGTTTGGCTTTTTTAGCATGGTTTCCAACCTCCGTAACGAAATCACAAATTGCGTCTAAATCTTCAATTTTCTGAATCCAGCAATCCCCATTCTCTTGTACCGCCGTAATTTTCACACGTACGAATCTATCTTTTGGAATGAAAATATGAGATTGGAAGCCTATATTATCGTCTAAAGCTTTTTGGGATGTTTTGTTCTGTTTTGCAGCTTGCGGCTGCTGTTTGGCAGGAAAGCTCGTTGCGACGGCCTTAAAATTTCCAGTTGCAGGTTTTTTCGGCAAGTGGTTTGCAATTGTCTCAGCTGCATGATGACTGCCATTGTCCCTAGTCGATTGAACAAAGCTTCTCGGTTTTTCGATGTGGGCTTTTTCTTGACTTACTATTAGATGAAACAAATTATTGATGATTGTTCTATTTGGTACAGATTCAAAATTATATCTTAATCTATTTAATAAAAATATCAGAACAATTATTATGTTATCAATATACAAAACAATAAATCTACTAGCACATATATTTTTTTTAAATTTTAGATATTACTAAATAAGTTACATTCAGTTTTTTTTAAACACAAATTTTTTTTAATATTCTAACATATATAATAAACTGTTACTGGACCAAAATTATTCCAACTTTGAAAGCTCATATTAAAATAAACTTTTGTAAAATAAAAGTAGTACTAATATGAAATAAAATAATATTATTATTCAAAAAACATTTTGGTTTAAACTTAAAGGAATATCCATACTGCCTATCCGAGCGCATAGTTACCGACAATAAGCCATTTTTCATTTCATTTGTTGAATTTTTAAGGGTTTAAAATTTTTCGAGCAGAGGAACAATTGTTATATTACAGGTATTGTGCCTCTACTACAATAACCTCAGAAACTTGAAAACTGAACTATTAAAATGAAAAATAAGATGTAGAGAACTGTAACTGATTTCAGACATTGTAAAACAATATCTACAAGTATTATAATAAACTAATGAGTAATCTTTAATACATTATAAAACCACATTTTAAATACAGAACAAAATTGAACTTTCCGACTTCATTTATAACTGAAGTACTAATTAAATTGGTGTTAAAACTGAAATGGAAATCAACCCTTACATCTAAATGTTACAAATTATAAATATTCATAAGCTTCTAATGAATCGAGAATGGATCTAACTTTCTCATTTCAATTTACTTTTTTATAATTAAAAATAAAAATATTTTTAAAAAATGCAGATATTTTATTAATTTTTAAACAGTATGGAGTCTTCCTTTACCATTGCAACTGTTTTATCGACAAAATGTAGAGTAAAAAACTCAATTTATTTTACAATATAAAATCAATAATTTCAACAAGACATTTAAAATTCTCTATTTCATACCTCGCGAGAATCATGATCATCAACTTTTATTAGGATTTCTGCATTTTGTGGCAACCTATGAACCTTCTTAAAATTACCATTTAGTTTTTGGTTTTCAATAGAAAAATTGTAATGAACTAGTAGCACTTACAACTACTTTTTATTTATTTATTTATTTACTACTTTTAAAATTTTCTAAAATAAAATATTCTTGATTGGAAAATGAAAGATCTATTTTGTCGGTAAATGATATGGTAGAAAAGTACCATTTGTTAAAAAAGAGCAATAGTCAAATTTAGTATAAATGATTAATTTCAATAGCTGAATTTAAAAATTATCAAAACTGTATTTAATTTAAAAAAATGCCTATTATAAAATTAAAAAAAAAATTAAAAAAATTTTAAAGTAGTAAAGTAATGAAAAATTTTATCTATACTTTGTATAAAAATCCAAAAAAGAAAAATTTATGTTTAAGTAACAATGCATAGAAAATGATGCAATGATGTATACTATGCTATAAAAAATCATTTGCATTTTATTACTTTAAAAAACTATATTTTATAATTTTACATAAAAATTTTTTAAACACTCATGTACATTTCGGAACATAGATCGTAATTAAAATCAGTATTGAATAAATGATTGTAATATTAAAATTTGCTTAAATTCATAGAACGTTTCTTGCCTGAGATGGGTGATTGCTGTTGATTGATGGGTGACTGTTTATTCTGATTGATGGATTCATATGAAGGAGTCTGTTGTTGAGGCAAAACTTTCGGTCGTCGTAGAGGTTTATGTATTTCAGGAGACCTTTCTCTAGTCTCGACTTCAGATCCATTTTGTATTACAGGCTTATTCACAGCCTTCTTTACCAATGGTCTGCCATTTGGAAGGTACATAAATTGGAATATATGTAATTTTTAATGTAAATTATTTATTCAGATTGAATTAGTAAGGATTATTTTCGGCAGATTATAAAATAATATATTAAATCTAGAAATTAGTTGATCTCAATAATAGCTATAGTTACTAGAAATCGAAAAGAAGAATGATGCAATATCAAAAAATCTATTTTCATTTTATAATGTAATTTTATTTCATCTTGAATTTTGAACAAGCTTATAATTATTAAAATAATTATAGAATTTCGTATTTATTCTAATCCATTCCCAATTATTAGTAATTCAACAGGTATATCATCTGTATCTATAAATGTACACTTAATCATATAGAAACAATTTGTTCCATTATTTTTACTAATGCTTCTGTACAAAGTAATTAAAGATTTAAACAAAAAGAACTTACGGAAGAGGCTGACATTCAAGCTTATGTTTAGGCCAGTCAGTAAGTTGACAAGGCCTACTGCAGTAGAAAATTACACTGCATTTTTGACATCTAAATGCAGTAGGAGCGGAACAAACTTTGCAGTTACCGGTATCATCTTCCAATTCTTCGGTAGCATATTCATAAATTCCCTGCATATTTAAAAAAATTTATTATTAAAATAAAAAGGAATCACTAATATTATTACCAAATAATTTGATTAAGCATACATTTTCACGTCTTTCGCAGACGTTTTGAAGATAGGTTGCAATGTTATAATGTGGTTCAGGTAAGTTATAATATGTGTATCCTCTGCCGTAAGATATGTGTCTGCGTCCATCTTTTGATATGTGAGCAACACCTCTGAAAAAATTAATTTTAAGAATTACATATGATGCAAGGATAAATTATACCTAATTTATATAATATACTAACCTGGTATACATTAAATTTGTATTTTGGAATGGTTCTGATGGTTCATAGGGGTTGAAAGTTCCTGTATCACAGGGTACTGGATATAATAAATCGTCATCAGGTGTGTATGCATTTGATTTAAAGAGTGGTGAGCATTTTGCCTTACCTAGTTCTATAGATTTTTTTACACTTTCTGTATTATCACTAAAACAAAATAAAGAAATAAAAATTATTAATGGTGTTCAGTATAATAAAAAATTAATATTCAAGGTACAGTAGCAACTGATCAATATTTAAAAATCAACCAAATAAATTTGATTGGAAATAAAATTTGTAAAATATTATTATGTAGTATCTATCAAACGTTCAGAGATTGAATTATTGTTTATAACTACATAACTAAATAATATATCATTGAACACTTACAGAATACTGTCTTTGTATCTGTGATCAATGACAGGACTCGACAGATCAATTTGAAACTCTTTTTGAAGACTCTGTAAATTTTTATCCTTGAATTGTATGCTTAACATTAAAGGTAATTTGTCATGTAATGCATTAATGGCAGCTTCTGCTTCATCATATTTTGAATATGAAATGTAGGCTTGATTCACATTTTTCCTGCCTTTAATTATCATAGCACCGGTTACATTTCCATATTCAAGGAAAATACTGGTAACTCCATCCTATGTAAACAAATCACAATATTAAAATCATGCTAGAACCTTTGAAGTTCATTGCAATGCGCCACCCACCTTTTCGAGATCCAATGGTAAATTATTGACATGAAGAGTAAAACTAGCTGGCCTATACATAATATGAAGTATAAAGATAATATATAAGATAAATAATAAAGATATACATAAAATAAACAATAAAAATTAATTAATAAAATATAAGAAATAAAACATGAAAATATATTTTCTGCCTAGCGGGACGAAAGTACCACTTTTCCTCCCGGGGCCGGTTTGAGAAAGTGGTAATTTCGGCCTTGCTAGGTAGAAAAATAGTATACACAACATGGGAAGTAAAAAAGAATGCCTCAGATCGCAGGTAAATTGTCACCGGAGCCGAAGGCGAGACCATTCTTACTTTACCTCCCTAGGTGTGTAATATACTAATTTTTGTACATCAAAATCCTATAGACACCTGAAATTTCAAATTAAATACAAGATCTTTTAAAAAAAATTATGAAATCCTTTTAGCGAATATCTCTATTCAAAAATCATGCAAAAATTATTAAAAAAAAATCAGCTTTAACTAATAACATAAAACCAAATATAACTTTGTGTTTTTTTCCTCAAAGTATTTTATTTTATTAAATTTAATGAAAACTAGGTTTTGATATTTGAATATTCCATATTTTTAATTTTCATTTATGTTACCCTGCATAAATACTCTAATCCAGGTTCTCATATTCACCTGTGTCCATAATACCCCGACTTCCCCTATTTTCAGTCGGCTTAATTCTACCGTAACCTTATCAGAGATGCTTAGTATTACTTTTGATACGCTTGTTTTTCGGTTTCTTTTGATCATTCAGCATTTTTTTCTTAACTATGTTAAAAATTATTTTAATCGAAATTATAAATTCTCAAATAACAAAACCTCATTTAGACTTATGATTTTGGTTTTTATGCGTATATACCTATAGTCAATCCATAAACATACTGCACAAGTAAGTACCTACAATGTATATATGCAATACAAAACAAAGAAAAATGTAAGGTGTTTACTAACCCAGTGCCGTTCGAATTAGGTACGCTATCGGCCGATTTACTGGCCATTTTTTAATTTTCCGTATCCTTGACCTTTTAAAACCCCTTTTTATGAAACTGAAAATAAAAAATAGTAGTGAATTCCTAAAACTGCCCCTATATCGAAGATAAAACCTATTTTAAAAGTAAGTAAATAGGCACGTGTTGATGCACGTAAAGACAAAGGCAACGTAACTCACGTACTTTTTCAGAACTATGAGAATCTATTTACATGGAAATATGGGATGTTTTATTTTTCTTAGAAGGTGAAAAAATAAAGCTTCGTTATTTTTCTCTCTTTGAGAAATAATGAAGTTATAAACCATTTCTATTCGTACTTGCAAACAAACAATAAATAGTTAAAATTCATAATAATACTCATAAGAACTTCGTATCTAAAGCTACATATAATATAGATATCCACAGAAATAGTGATCGAAGTTCTGATAATTTGAGTATTGCATTAGGTACTCGCAATTATTTTTTCATGGTGCAAATGGGAATCAAGCAGTTGCGACTTATGCTTATCAAATATTGCGCTTACAAAATTGAAATACAGGTAAAAATTAAGAATTTAAATCAATTGTTAAAATGGACAATTAATAATTACAATGATATACATATAAATCATAATAAAACAAACTAAAATCGAAGAGGGTATATTCAACAATAAAACACTGTAAAAAAAATGTGGAAATCTTTCAACGGACTAGAGTAATTGAAAAAGTACTTCTTACCTTTTACCTACTGAATATCTGACTGCTTAAATTTTTCCTCCTGAATGTTTTTTGATAAAAATATAGATAATAAAAACGTTTATTTTATCATACGCACAATAATAAGTAAAGTATAGGAACAATTATAACAGCAACTTATGCCGAATCCCGGCATCCGACTGATCTAGTTCCGACTAAGAATCCGTGGAAACGCGAGTTATACGATTCTGCAGTCTGAAAAGAGTTACAGAATAAATTCCATGTTCCATATTCCCAACCGGTGCGGTTCAATTTTCTTATTTCTTATTTATATACGTGCACCATGCCATTGGTTTAAATTTCTGTTCAACAATGGGCCAATAGGTATTGAAATTAATAAAATGGAAACGCTTAAGTAAGAAATTAAAGAAATTTAAATCAAGCCGGCCAAATTCATTGCACAATCAACCAATGAAATAAGTAAAAGAGATTTTTCGTTTTCGCCATTTTACCGGTTTTGCGTAACATGACAGTGATCTATAAATCTGTGACCAACGTAGAAAATGTTTAAATTTGTATATAATATATTTACGGAACTACGCTCGGAAAAGTTGCCATTAAAATGCAAAATAGCTTAGATTTGTTTTTAATTTTGATTGTTAAGTAGTTTATAAACACGTATGTTGTCCATTCATTAATTAGTGTTATTCGTGACACGTCATAGAGGACTATTGCAGTTTTAATTTTCAAAACAAAACGTACTTTCTTTAAACTGCTATCTGGTAGAAGTTCCACAGTGCAATTTTAGGTCAAAGACTTTCACAATCTCAACAATAATGCACTGTTGTGTGCATTCAGAATTCATCATAAATAAGGGAAGAAAAGAAAAATTTATAAAGTATGTATATTTCACAAACGTGTAATTAATTTAAACTGTTTCTAGTTTTTCAAAAAGACCATTTTTTTCAGTTGTAATAAATAATTTTCATTATTTATAATTTTATTACAAAGAAGCTTATCAATGGACATGAAGAAATAATTTTATTTTCATTTAAATTAGTGTAAGTAATTTACACAGATTTTGCTGTTTCGAGATTTTCTGAAGTGAACAAAATCAATCCAAAAATGACGGAGTTTGTAGAGGGATGGCTTCTTGGGCACATACTAGGAGAAGGTGCATATGGGGAAGTACGTCTTGTTGTAAATAAAGCCACTGGAGAAGCAGTAGCTATGAAAATGATTGATCTTAGTAAACATCCAGATGCACGAACTACTGTACGAAAAGAAACCACAATACATCGAATGCTTTCTAATCCTTATATTATACAATATTTTGGTCAACGTAGTGAATTAAGTATAGAATATATATTTTTGGAATATGCATCTGGTGGAGAACTTTTTGATCGAATAGAACCTGATATAGGAATGCCAATGAATGAAGCACGAAAATATTTTAGACAATTAATTACTGCTGTTGAGTATTTACATAGCCGAGGTGTTGCACATAGAGATTTAAAACCTGAAAATTTATTACTGGATGCCAATGACAATTTAAAAGTTTCTGACTTTGGTTTAGCAACTGTATATAGATTGCAGGGTAAGGAGCGTTGTTTGGATAAAAAATGTGGAACCCTGCCCTATGTTGCACCTGAAGTACTTGAGCGTCCTTATCATGCTGAACCAGCTGATATTTGGTCATGTGGCATTATTTTAATTGCGCTACTTACTGGAGAACTACCATGGGACCAAGCAAGTAAAACTTGCCCAGAATATATTGCATGGAAAACAAATCACTATAAACATTTGACACCATGGAAAAAGTTAGACAAATTATCTTTATCCTATGCTCAAAAAATATTAATGCATGTACCATCAGAAAGATATTTACTACGTGATATAAAAAATCATTCCTGGCTAAGTGAAGGAATGGATACAAATGATGGATTGTGCAACAAACATTTATTAGAAAGTGCAAAGGTAAATACAGTTAGAGAACAAGCTTTTTGTTATTCTCAACCAGAATTACCACCAGTCGGAATTAGTAACTTAACAAATATGAGGTTGGATCAAAGGACAGGGTTATCATTTTCGCAGCCTACATCTGTTGAAGATTTATTAGTTTCAAGTCAGCTACAAGCAATTCATACTCAAGCCAGTCAGAATACATTCCAAAATTTAGTTCGACGAATGACTCGCTGTTTTGCTTCTACATCTTGCGAGGACACTGTTAAATTAATCACAGAATGCTTAGTGAAGAACAATTACCAACATTGGGTGAATGATATCGGAACTATTACAATTACAACCAGAGATAAAAGAAAAATGCCATTAGTGTTTAAAATTAATATTATTGACATGGACAATAAGACCTTGGTTGATTTCCGGTTATCAAAAGGATGTGGTATTGAGTTTAAGAAAGAATTTGTAAAAATCAAAGCTCTTCTTGAACACATACTAGTGTAATTGAAACCTAGTACAATTACGTGCCTTAACATAACAATAATAGTAAATACAATGTAATGTGTAAAGTGTAAAAACTAAAAAATAGCATTTAAAAACTATATTTTGATAAAGTTTTTGATAATCTCATATTGTATGACCTGAGAAAGAATCATGTATTAGAACTAACTAGACATTGCTAGTTCGATAATTATCAATTATTTAAATTTTGATTATTTAAGCATTTCAATATAATTTACTTTCAATATACACAGATCTTCATTTTTATATAATTTTTATACTTAGTAAAATATCTTAGGTAGTTATATTTTTACTTCAATTATTAAGTTATAGATTATTTTTTAAATCACTTTTACTTTTGAATTTTAATGTATTACTGAATTTCAAAATTAATTTTAATACTTTAATAAAACTATAAGTTATGAATTATTGTAACATATGTACCCGTGAGAATAATTACTATCGTAGTAATGCAAAATGATAATAAAAAATTAAGATGAAGGTACAAATTTAATCTTCTTGTGTGTTTACTTAATATTCCCAAATAAAAAAAAATAAAAAAAACAGTATTTACAGCATAAAATATATAATGAAAATAAATAAAAATTACCAAATAAGTAGAGAGCATAATCATTGGTTATAATTTTTATATTAAAAATTAATTATTAAATAATTTTTTTTTTAAATATTGTAGAAAACTGGATTTTAATGAGTTGAGTGTTGATACAGTAGAATTCTTTATTTGGTTGCTATAGTAACACTGTATTATGTATACAAATCCTATTCAGATATGCTAATATAATAAAAAAAAAATGACGCCTTGTGAACTAAGCAGCCAAAAAACAAAAAATGTGTCCCCTAAGTATAGTCAAAGTTAAAGTTTCAATTGTATTATTGATGTTTCCAATTGTTATTAAAGGATTTGGAGAACATGAAAATTATATACTTGAATATAATCATCCAAGAAATTGTAAATACAATGAGTACTTTAATATTGATTTATTTTCGTGCATCGAGTGCGACGACAAAAAAAATTTGGAGCCATCAAAAAATGGTAAAGAATAGTTTTAAATTCTATAAATTCTTTATAACAAGTAGTTTTCCAAAAAATTCATTTTCTTTAAGGTCTTAGATGTGTTTGTAATAAATACAGTAGGAAAATTGGTTTTGAATATGATTTACCAAAATGCGAGTTATGTCCACCTGGTACCATTTTAACAGTTGATAAAAAAAGCTGCATTCCATGTAGAAAAGGGGATAATCTCACCTGTAATTGTGCTATAAATGAAGTAAAAGGTAACAATTTTTATTCATAACAAGTAAGTAGCAGTACGATTAAAATTATTAATTTTTTTTATCGTTTGCTTTGGCAGAGTTTACTATGTATAGAATAGTTATGTTTCTTTTAAAATCGTCACTTAAGATACTAGTATTTTAGTGAGATCTCTCTTATCTGATCTAAGAATTTATTTTACTAAAATTTTGGCATTATCGTATTAAAAGTACAAAAGAAAAATACTAAAATAGAAAGCAATGGGTATTTTAAGAGTCGCACGACCACAACGGTTCAACTTCGTTTTATTTTTTAACTTTCATATTATTTTACGGACTTTTCATCTGTTTGCATTTGCAAACCTTGTACAATTAAATCAATCTATTTGGTCTAATAATCGTATTATTTATTTATTTTTCAGTCGAAAGAGATATAAATGGAGATTTGCTAAAAACATTAAAATGTATTCAGTGTTCCGACAACAGCTATCCATCATCTGATGGTTCAAAATGTGTTCCTTGCCATAATATCACTGCAGATAACCATGCCAATTGTGCTTGTCCGATTACGACGCACGTTAGAATTCAAGATTATTGCTTTCGAAAAAATGAAATCGAATTTATGGATGTCCGCAATACGTATCTGGTGCAATTCGCAAATGAAAATGTAGACAGTTACTTCTTCCGGAAGGAGTTGAGCCTGTCTGCGTATTTATGCAAAGTTTGTAAAATTCTATTTAGTCTTTTTACCGATGATCGCAAAATCTCTTTCTATTAGCAGAATATATATATATATATATCTTGATGTAGAGCCTTTCGCATAGATTTTTCAAAAACCTGTAGAAAATCTTGAAAGTACCTATTTTGAATTTAAAATGCGCAAAATTTGAAATCTGTGAATTAGGTGGTTAATGTAAGTGTTAAAATTAATGTTGAATTTACTATTCAGGTTGAATAGTAGGGTGAATATGTACATCATGTATAGAAGATTTTTTTCGAAGTAAAATCCAAATACCTGCAAAATTTCTATAGATTTTCCATTTACGATACGGATCATATCGGGAAAATCTATAGAAAATTTGCAGTTATTAATTATAAGGAATATTATATCTTTTATTTCATTTATTACTATCATACAATTTATACTATAAAGGATGGAGATAAAACCGCGTGTGAACGTCTATCGAATATGTGCGCCCTAACACTTTCCGACAAAAGTGTACCCTGTAAATTATCCAAATCCAAACAAGATTCTCATGGGTTGCTGTGGATGTTTTACGAAGAAAATGGATATCCAATCATTGCAAATAATAAAATAGTTCCAATGAAATATACGCTCGATAAAAGTGACGCTGTAAGTTTTATAAATTCTTATTTTTTCATAGATTTACTGAGAAGACAAAGCATTATTTTATTAATTCCATTCTTTAACAACAGAATAATCACTTAAATTTCACAATCGCCACATTTTCTCTTGATGGTGAGCTGAAATACATTGATACACCAAATTTATTCTGTACATTTCTTAATGATGTTAGATTTGGTGTAAATGTTAATAAACAGTGTAGAATCTATGCCAAAGAGTTGACAACCAGAGAAATGCAATTTTTCGTGCCATATTTGCTATACAATGAGAAGGGAAAGACATTTTTAAGTACTTTGCCAGTTTTTACTAAAAATAAAATTGTAAGTTAAAATTTTGTAATACTATAATAGTAATCAATATTAAAATCTTCTGGTTAAATATTCTAATATGTTACAGTGGCAGCCTCTGAAAAAATTCTTTCTTATAGATAGTATATCAAGCTATAAAGCTATGCCAAATTTAGTAGATGCTACTTTTAGGAAAGAAGATGAGCTATCTATACTTCGATACATGAAATCCATAGAAGTCCTGTAAGTTCTATCAATGTTCTTATTCTTCTATTATTCTTAAATTGATGATTGTATTGCAGAATAAAAGTACAAAATGACAGGGAAGGAGGTCACATTTATTCACCTGTAATTATCGTTGAATATGCAGAATTAAAAAAGCAAGATGTTCAGGATAATAAGCAAATCAAGGTGGATTATAAAGTTATATTTATTCTAACGAATAAGAATGTAAATAACTCTATAGAGGTAAGTTTTTTAAATTTGGAGATTTTTTAAATCGCTGCTTACTGGTTCATTGTTAGATTTACTAATTGAAAAAATTCAATTTTTTAAATTTTAGTTCATTATAATTTTAGATGAGCTCCCTTCTTATATCAATTTTTATTAAAAACCCATCTTCTATTTTCAGATAGCGATTGGAGTTCTATCGGGATTCGCCGTAGCGTATTCGGCTTTAAAAGCTTGGAGCTACTGCAAAAGAAACTTCAACGGTATACTCAATGTAGGAGTTGTCATCTGGTTTTTCATTTACTGCCTAGGTGCAGTCGGGAATGTACTGTTGTTAGTTACGACTAGTGTTTGCGTCTACACATTTATTTTTTATAAAGGCCAGACGGTGCTACATATTCTACTGCCAACCGATAGCGTCGAATCAAAAATTTACTTATGTACCATAATAGCATTTTGTTTTAAGGTGAATAAAAAGAACAATGATTACTAAAAAAAAAAAGTACATTATATATCCATAAATTTGACTAATTTTAGATAGTGGAGATAACGGCGCTGATCTATCGTCATCGCAATATCAACGTTTTTTTCATAGATTGGGAACAGCCCCGTACCATCCAGATACCTACTCGTTATGATTCGCCACATACGTCATTGAAGAAACTTTACAATAACAGATTCGAACAGGACAATGCAACGAGAACGCCGAGATCGACGAGAAGTAAACGGCACTCGGAAGTTTCAAGTCCAGAGGACAGTCCGAAAAATAATAAACTCTCAACCGTCGAGAAAGAGTCGGAATTTTATGTACTCAATGGTGAGGATGAATCGAATCGGATACAAAATTTACCCGTCAGTATTTGGAGAACGTATTTTGTGGCTAATGAATGGTTCAAAATTCAAACGAAGCGCAGAATCAACGTGGCTTTGCAAATTATATTCACACTTTTCATGCTTGAGGTACCAAAGCTTTTAACATTTTAGCTATACATAAGGTTACTCGTTGAAGTAAATTGAAGGGAATAAATTATGCCGTTAAGTCGTCTAACTGTGAACATTTTTTTAATTTTAAGATCATAGGATTGAAATATTGGACTGAAGCAACGCCAGAATTACAAGTTGATGAAAGCGAAAGTCACTCATTTAGTGAAAAGAACTTCACATTAAGATTTGGAGTTGGAGCTTTAGTTTATATTCTTTGTTACTGTGTTCAATGGATAATATCAATTACTTTTTACGAAAGATACGTAAAAAACAGAATGCAACATTTTGTAGATTTATGCTCAGTAGCAAACATAAGCATATTTATATTTGCTTATGATTATTATGGCTATTATATACATGGAAGGTAAACAAAAAAATAGTTACTATAAGTAAAAATAAATATATTGTAAATAATTGTAATGTGATCAATTTTTCATATAAAAGGTCTGTTCATGGATATGCTGATACAGATTTGGAAACTTTGATAAGTGATTTAAAAAAAGAAGAAAACAATCTTTGTGCTCACAGAGGTTTGATTCCTGGGACAACAAATCAAACATTCATTGCATCATTTTCTTCTTCATTTAGAGAGATTTATTATAAACTTCTAGATCTACAAAATTCAGTAAGCCATTTTCTATCAAATTAATAAACAATATATAATATATACATAAAAATATTCAGTTAATAAGTATAACACTTTACATTTATAGGGTGAAAGTAGATTTTCAAGACGAGATATTTTAGGATCTTTAAATTGGGAAAAGAGTCTACAAACTCATTCAAAAATAAAAAAATTTTTAACAGCATTTGTGGATCATTGTTTTAAAGACTTAGATTATGTTATAAAAGAAAGACTTCTTTTGGAGAAACTTTGTGATATAGAAATAGGAAAAAATGGTGACCAATCAACATTTTATATAGGTACAATGAACATAAATTTTAAAATAAATAATTTCAAATTCTATATTTTTTTTATGTTTATTCGCAACTTATTAAATTGTAATATTTTTCACAGATAATAATAATACTTTTGATCGAGTCATATTCTATGGCAATGAATGGACTTTTGGAACTTTTGAAATTGCTCTATTCATCTTTGTACAAGCTTTATCGGAAGATTACATTCTTGCTTGTATGATTACTTTGCTGATCTCACAATTATTGATAACAATCAGTCGAATGAATGGTAAAAGAAATTTGGCCAAAAAGACATTGATTGATGAAAGGTTTTTAATGTGAAAATGGGATACTAAAAAAACAAGCTGTCTTACAAATAAAAAATGCCTGTTTAATATAATGAAGTCATATTCAAATTAAGAGGTCTATGGTGGCTTGGTCGACAGAGCATCTCAGTCAATTGACACAAGCAAATTTGTAAAATATCACATGTGCTTTGTTTACAAACACACTGTAGACCTCTGTTGCTGATTAGCACCAAGTAGAAGGATAAATAGAGCAACGATAAATAAATAAAAAAAAAATTTTAAATTAAATTAAAATTTGAATAACTAAAACGCTGATAAATAAATTGAAATATTGTTTTAAAAATTTCTTAGAAACAGCTTAAGGGATTATTAGTATAGGTAACTTTTGCTTATTACTACTTTAATTTTTTTAGTAACGTAGATATGAAATTATTAAAATCAATTAAATACACTAAGGAATCATATTAGGAATATGTTAAAGTAAATTTTATTAAATATATAGTTTAAGTATTGCTAACTGTAATTTATGAATATATATACTAATATTTACTTAAATTATTACCAACGATTTAAGTATATATTGTGTATTTTGAATAATCATATTTCTAATTTATTATATATAAAAATAATGTAAATTGTGAGTGTAAAACTTGTATGCTTCATAATTTTTTAAATATATACATCTACTTTTTACTTTTTTTAAAACTGCCTCCATTTTTAACATAAGTTTATTAAATTTTCAATGTTATGATACATTTATAATGACTTATTTAGATATAGTACATAATTTATTATACTCATCTATACATCACCCTTATTGTGATCATTGTTATGACTATCTTTGTCATGAGTATGACCTACCTCATGGCCATGTGCACCATGATGATAATCAATACCCAAAAATGTCTCTACACCAATCGTGAGTCCTAGCAATGGGACCCAATATTTCCATCCAAATGTAAAAAATCTTAACAGAACCCAATTAGGATGCTTCAAATTTTTATCCAAGTTAGTGCGCCAAACATGATTTCTTAGCCATGGATCTTTCAATCCTTTTGCCGCTAATCGTTCTTGTACTTTCATTAAGGACTTTGAATCTTCTAGTTTGTATATAGATGCATCAGGAACTTTTGGAAGATGAACATCATGTCCCCCCATTGTCTGAAAACATATAGTTTAATATAAGAATTCAAACATTTATATTTAAAGATTACTTGCCTATTGTAATAAAAACAAAAATTTGATTCTAATTTTATAATGGAAAATTGAATAATGGTGCAACTTCTTTGTCCACTTATCTTTTGAATAAATAAATATAATAATTCAGGAAATATAATTTTATATCACTGTTCTTTGTTTTTAATATTTATTGTTTTGAATTAAAAATTTTCATAAACATATTAGTTAATTTATATAGGATTCGTAGGTCTACAAATTTTTATTGACCTATTAATCAATACAATCAATTGTGGATAGGCAGATACTTTAAAGTAAAAGAAAATAATAAACATTAACAAAAACCTAGAGGTTATATCTTTCTGCAATAGTCAGAAATTTAAAACAGTAATATTTTTTTGAATCTTGTCAATCTTGAGACCATGAAACTTTGAATTTTCCAAAAAAGGTTTTAAAATTCACCTACTTGTTTATTACTCCTTCCTTTTACAATTATTACACTACTCCTTTTTCACAAATTATATAATTTTAGAGCAGAGATAAGTTATATCAACGAATATAGATATATTCGTTGGTTATATATGAAATTGAGGCTAACCTAAAAGTTGCATTAGACTTTTCTCCGCTATGGCGCTAGCGGAAAATTTGCTTTGCTGTCGTCTGCAAAGCGCATGTAATGTAAGTCAGCCTTTATATCCGCATGCAATTATGTGACGTCATCACGAATCAAAAAATTTGAGAGGGGAGCTGAAAAAAGAAGGCACGGGTGCCACGGGTGGTCGTGTCGTGTGTCGTGTCGTCTTGTTCTAATCTTCTCTCCCCTTTTTCCGTGAGTGCAGAGGCTAAAGTAGAGTAGAGAAAAACGCGTGTGCGTGTACGCGGGCGTCGCTGTATTTATTTTGCTTTTTCTTGACACAAAATTCGCTCAAACATGTGGGTCGAGGAGTGCGACAGCTTTGCGGAATTGTGCCGCGGCTACTTGCCTTATTACCTGCTCATAGTTCTGCCGATATTTATAATAATTTCACCAGCTAATCCCGTGGCTGCTTCTCACGAATTCCCAGCTTTTCGGATGAGCCAATATGACTTGCACGGAGTACCTCACGGTAAGCGATTTTCCATTTTACTATTTTTATTTATTTTTGTTCTTTTTTTTTGTTGTTTATTTTAATAAAAGGTAATTTTTTAATGTTCCAAATTTTTCTATTTTTTATGTATTGTTAATAATGTTTTACTGAAACAATTTAACATCAAGCAAAGTATATTGATATATTGTATAGATACATATATTATATAGAATATTGTAAATAAACAATGAAATTTCAGAACTCATTATCACAGTTGTAAAAACGAACCTTAAGAGTTTTTGAAGTAATATTTTTTTATATTTATTTATGTTTCCTAGATCATGAATAATAACAGTAAATAAGATATCCGTTCTACATAAAAAATTTTGAAGTTACAGATGTTTTGAAATAGCCGTAATATCTAAGGATTTTTTAAAAATCTATGAAATTTTATAATAAAATATAGAAATAATAGCATATAAATATAACACTGACCCATATAATTTTAAATAAATTTTAAATAAAATAAAATTTTGAATTCTTATTTATTATTTTAGGTTGTCGAAGTGCACCAGTTTCTTTGGAAGCGAGATCTCTCACAGGATGGAGTACATCTAGACATTGTATAGTTGCTAGAGCTTTAGATATTACTTCAGAAATTTTCCAATCTATTCAAAAAAAGGCTGGAGCGTTAATTGCTGTCCTTCCAGAAAAAATTGACAAGCTAACTGAAGAGGAAAAACAGGTAAATCTTTTTTATATTTTTGGTAAGTTACATTTTTTGTGTAGCTGATAAAAAATTATTATTTTTGTGTTTAGCATATAATGACTTTGGAAGAATCTATGATATATGGGCCAGAAACTCCAATTCCTGTATACTTTACACAATGGAACCCAGAGCTTCAAGTAATTTTAGAAGATGTTCAGCATGGCTTTATAACTGATGAAAAAGCTGGATCTGCAGCAGAAGCATTGTTCAATTCTATTTCTGCTAGTGGATATCAAGTAGTAATTTCCACGGGTCAAGCTACAGCCAGAACTGATGTAAAAGTTGCTACCTTGCAAGGTAAACTAATTGGAACTGGAGCAGAGGACAAATTACCAACAATTGCTCTAGTTGCTCATTACGACAGCACTGGTGTGGCACCGGTAAGAAAATAGAAATAATTTGTTTTTAAAACTTTGAAAAAACTACATTTAATATGGAATTTATTATTTAAAGAAAGGCATAAAATATTTATATTTGATCTTGAATCATTCCATGTATTACATTACTAAATGATTATGCACTTTTACATATAATAAAGAAATTACTTAATTGTTTTAGGAATTGTCATTTGGAGCTGAAAGTAATGCATCAGGATTAGCAATGCTGCTAGAGCTTGCTAGGGTGTTTTCTGTACTATATTCTATAGGAAGATCGCGTCCACGTCACAATTTAGTTTTTATTGTCACTGGAGCAGGAAAGCTAAATTTCCAAGGCAGTAAAAAATGGCTGGAAGATCAACTTGATGGACTTGAGGGATCTGTTATACAAGTAAGTATTTTAATTTGTACCCCAGTAATATTGTTTTCTATAAAAATTTATTTTTTATAAATATTTGACATTTTTATTCATAACAAATTTCTATTACTGTTATTGAGCTTTAACTTGAATCTATTTAATCATTACCCAAAATTAATTTAAATCCAGTAATAAATTAAAAATTTTATAGGATGCTTCTTATGTGATATGTTTGGACTCTGTCTCATCAAGTGACAATCTGTATGTGCACGTATCAAAGCCTCCTAAAGAAAATTCTGCAGGTGGTCTGTTTTATAAGGAGCTGAAAGCTGTAGCAGATGGTTTGGGACATGGTAGCGTTGAAGGGGTTCACAAAAAAATAAATTTAGCTGAAGAGAGCCTTGCTTGGGAGCATGAACGTTACAGTATCAGAAGGTTGCCTGCAGCCACACTCTCGACTCTAAAAGGTCATGAGGACCCGCTTAGAAACACAATTTTAGATACTATACAGGAAGGGCAGATAGATAGGTTACATAGACATACAACTGTCGTGGCAGAAGCACTTGCCAGGCATATGTACAATATAAGTTATAGCCAAATCTTCGCTGAACCACTGGTGAGTTTTATGTATCTTAAACTTGTAACATATATCAAACCACATAGGAATATCATAAATATAATTAACTTTTGAAATATATATTGTTATAGAGCGTTTCCAAAGATTCTTTAACAATGTGGATGAACTTTTTGGCGTCGCAGCCTAGAGCAGCCCAGTTGCTGGCTGATAAGCAGAATCCATTAGTCAATACTCTTAAAGAAGTAATGCAAAAGTATCTTGGTGATGTAAAAGTAACGCTTCATAGTCCTGACAAACGAGATCCCGAATTCGTTTTTTACGATGTAACGAAAGCTACATTGAATGTTTACAGGTAAATTAAAATATTGCCTAAAAAGTTCTTTCCTAACATATATAAATATAACTTTATTTATATTTTTGTTATGATAATTATAAACTTTAGTGTATTTAAAAATTAATTTTTAATATAGGCATACTTTTGTTTCAACAGTTTTTCTACAAGCCTAACCATGTATTTTATTTTATTTTTGTTACAGCGTCAAGCCTGCAGTATTTGATCTTTTCTTAACGATCGCCATTGTTTTATACTTGGGAGCAGTGTACGTAATAGTACACAATTTTCCTCATGTTTACAATTTTGCTACAAGAATATCCAGCAAGTCAAAGACTTCTTAGGTTTTTTGTTTTCAGAAAGAATTTTGCCAAAAAAAGAGATTTAAAAGAAAAATTTTCTGGTTACCTCATATTTCCAAAATTTTTGATAATTACTAATATTTTGTTTTTTGTTTTTTGAAATACGAAATCATTGTTATTTCTTTAAAGCTCGCGTTTCTATTTATAGTTAATACTTTATAATTGTGAAACAACATAGTAGACTCTGTGATCGAGATCTGTCTGATCTCCCATTCTTTTCTATATATTTAAAATACTTTAAGAGTCGATATTTACTTATACGTGGAAAGTGAGGAATTTCAAACTCAGAGGTTGTCCTTGCAAAAGATCATTAAATAAAATATTTGTATACAATTTACAAATATCTCATTTAAAAAGGACATAAAAATAAAAAATAATTTATTTTGCATGCTTCTATAAGATAAGTTTGTAAATATACGAAATTTATAAATGAATTTTTTTTTTAACGACTTATTTCTATTCATTTTATTAATACAAATAAAATATAAATGTGTTTCAAAATAAGTATTTTACTGTTGAAACTAATTTATGATAAGGAACAATTTTTTCGTTTTTATTTATTCACAATGTAAGTATATTAGAAGAAAAATATTTAATTAATGAAAAAAAAACCACATGTAAAAGTTATATTGAAAAGTATATATACTTTTAGTTTTTACTATTTAAATTTATATTCATGAAATCTTTCAATAATAAGATTCAAACTTCCAATTTTTTCTATGAATTAAAATGCAAGAACGACCCTAAGGAGATTACAGATATCGGCAAAATTTTTTTCTTACAAGTATTTTTATTTAACTCCGTGAATCTTAAGGTTTGATATGTAACATTTACTTTTTGACTCCTATAAGAACTGTCTAAGCCTGCAATGCAAAGGGTAACGCATAATATACCTCCCCCTTCCACCAAAATAAATTAATTAGACAATATAAATACAAATATAAATTGTAAAAAAAAGTGCTTGTAAAGCAGAAAATTCCATCGGTACCTGAATACTCCTTATAAACTTTGCCATAAAATAGTGAAGACAAAATGATTGATTAGAATAATGCAAAGATCATGTCCTACTAGACACTGGATGGTATTGGATAAGCTATACGTTATATCTTATAATAATTATGTACAATAATTTGCTTGGTTTAATAACCAATGAGACTAATGAGACTTTTAAAGCAATTTTAAAGTAATTGCTACGAATAATTTATTTAATCGTAGCGCTTGTATGTAGTCACTTCTTACATAGTTTTTCGTACTTTAATAGAATGCATGTCATGGGAAAATTATTTTTTTTATTAAACGTAAAAAAACTAAATTTTCATTTTTTACAATGATTAAAAGTAAATATTATCGGCAAGACTGATGAAGTGACTTCATGCCAATGTTCTTCTTTAATGATTGAGGAGTTGTCAAGAAAAGCGATTAAACATAGATGTATTATATACTATTTGAATAAATGCGAGTGTAAAGAATATAATCGAATGTTTCAATATTTATTATACTAATCGTTTTTATTAGATTAAGATGATAAACTTTTTTCATATCAACTATTTAATTTATTTAGATATAAAAATAATCAGTAATTAATCATCTACTATGAGCTCACCGCACCGCGAATTATTGATTTATTGATTCATTATTAACGCTTATAAGTAATCAGAGTCGAGAAAGTTTTCTCTTTCTAGATTTCAAGGTCGACAGGTCTAACCGGTTTCAAACATACAATTACTTATACCGATTCTCTCAAGACTTCGAAGACGAAAAGCATCTAAAACGTAGACAGTTTGGTGGTGAGAACTAAAGTGAAAATAATGAATTGTGTTCGATTTAAAGGTATTTTTAAATAAGGTTTGATGTAACGATCCTTTTCATTTAGCGATAAATATTAGATTTATTTTCAGCCAAACAATATGTTGGTACACGGGGCGCTACTTCTTTAACTACCGTTTTACAACCAGAATTAAAATCTATCAAAGAGGCTGGAACTTGGAAAAATGAAAGGATAATAGCATCAGCTCAGAGCACTGAGATTTTATTGACTGATGGAAAGAAAGTTCTTAATTTTTGTGCCAATAATTACTTAGGATTGTCAGTAAGTTTTTGCATTACCTATTTCTTTATTAATTTCAACAGTTACTAGTATAATTATTTCTACCTATAAGCGGTAATAATTTTGTATTTCATATGATATTTATAAAAAAAAAAAAATATAAAAAGGTATTTATTGAATAAATCATTTAGTAATTATAAGATCGTGTCATAAATAAACCATTTCATATAGACATCAAAAATTAATATTCTAATCATATAACTATTATTTCAGAAAATTATAACAACTAAATTTAATCAGCTTTGTTGTAATCTTAAATTATTTTTAAAACATATTGCTATATTTTAATGATTAGAGTTATACATCTATTCAAAAATTTTCTATGTTTCTTCGATATATTTTTTTATCTATCTGAATTTATACAATTCTAATTTTACATTTCTATTATAAATAGTATACATATATGTTTGTTGTTAGGATAATAAAGAAGTTATTGAAGCAGCAAAAACAGCTCTCAACAAGTATGGTGCTGGATTAAGCTCAGTTCGCTTCATCTGTGGTACCCAAGATATTCATCGAGAATTGGAAAATAAACTAGCAAAATTTCACAATCGGGAAGATACAATTCTTTATGCTTCATGTTTTGATGCCAATGCAGGAATATTTGAAACTCTACTAACTGCAGAAGATACAGTTCTGAGTGATGAACTTAACCATGCCTCTATTATTGATGGCATAAGGCTCTGTAAAGCTAAGAAATTTAGGTATGCCATTATTATATTTAGATGTAGTTTTAGTATACGTTTCAATACTAGTGCATGAAACACGACTTTGACTGCCTATTTTTCCTGCGCGTACCATATATTTATTGCAATCTTGCATAATAACTAAAGGGGTTTTTTCGTACGCTCTGAAAAGAGAGCGAGAATTGCATCTTTCGTGCACGGAAAACAAGCACAAAAAGTCGTGTTTCGCACACTGAGTGGTAAAAAATTTTTTATTTCTAACATACTTTGTTCGTGTATAAAATAAATAAATAAAATAAAATAATGTAATTTCTTAGATACAAGCATAGAGATATGGCAGATTTGGAATCCAAGTTAAAAGAGAGTTCAACTTCGCGTTTGCGTTTAATTGCGACCGATGGTGTATTTTCGATGGACGGGACTGTTGCGCCCGTGTCAGAAATCATCAATCTTGCTAAGAAATATGATGCCTTAACTTTCGTAGATGATTGCCACGCAACTGGTTTCTTTGGCAAAACTGGACGGTAGTAATTTATCTGATCTAGATTTAAACAATAAAAATTAAATGGTTAAATAAAACTGGCTTAATTATTTTCAGAGGCACCGAAGAATATTTTGATCATTTTGGTAACATTGATATAATAAACTCTACACTTGGTAAAGCATTAGGAGGAGCTGCAGGTGGTTACACAGTAAGCAGAAAGGCGCTAATAGATTTGTTAAGGCAACGAAGCCGGCCATACCTTTTCTCTAATTCACTCCCACCTCCAGTAGTTGCTACAGGAATTAAGGTAAAGACAACCAAATAAACTACAAAAATTGTAGCAAAAACTTTTGAATGGTTTGTCATTATATTTTTTTACGTTTTACTTCAGGTGATTGACCTTATAAGTCAAAGTACGGATTTATTGGAAAACTTGAAGCGCAATACAACATATTTTAGACGACAAATGACTTGCGCTGGTTTTAAAATTAGTGGAGATAATCACCCTATTTGTCCTGTTATGCTTGGAGATGCTAAATTAGCAAGTTCATTTGCAGATAAAATGCTGGGTAATCTTGTATTTAGTATAAAACTATAAAAATGCAAAAATTCTTCTAAAACGTGTATGTAACAATATTTTCTTTTCAGCCAAAGGAATATATGTGATTGGATTTAGTTATCCTGTAGTTCCCAAAGAAAAAGCAAGAATAAGAGTTCAAATTAGTGCTGCCCATACAACGAAAGATATTGACAGAGCAATTAATGCCTTCATAGATATAGGAAAAGAACTTAATGTTATTTAATAGTAAATACCATAAAATAATATGGAATGAAAATTAAAATTATTTAAATGTGCATTATTTAATGCATACTACATTGATATTGTATTTTTACCAAACAATTATTAATTTTATAATGATTTTTATCTTTGATTTAATAAAATTTAAAAGAAATTCTAAATTATTATATTTAAAAAAAACTTGGAAAAATCGCATTTTTAGAAAATTAAAATAATAGCGTTGTAAAAAGAAAGACAAGAAAGATAAGAAATTAAACGGTGTGTAAGATAAAAAAATTTCCCGCCAATTCTTTCCTATCTCGTCATAAAAAATATGGCCAACGGACTTCTGCAATCAACAACTAGTCCAGGCGCCAGGGAAACCAAAAAGCCGTTTTCATTTATTATTTTTTAATACAAGTATTCCGGTACCTATTTATTAATTCGAGGGCGTAGATTACGAATATCATCTTTAGGACGGTGAAAATTCACCGGAACATTGTTTAAAAATGCATAAATGGGCGGAGCGGCGACGCAGTGGGAACCCTATTGAAAATAATTACGTAATTTTTTTACCACTTACTTAAACATATTTTTTTCAATAACTATAGAGATGAGCGTTATGAAAATGTTGTATAATTTTTATTCAACTATTTTATAAATATATTATAAAACAGTCGACTATTTCTTAAAATTTCCATTTTCAATGAAGTGTTACGGTTTGATAGTGATTAGCATTTAAAAAAAATCAACTATAGAAATCGTACTGCCTAATGGTTTTTAGTTATATATAGCTTTCTGTGACTTCGAACATTTTAAATTCGCCAATAATAGGGTTTTTATAAAAAAACCAAAATTTTATTATAGCCATCAGGAGTTGCAAATGATCATTTCACGAGTACTTAAAAAAATCAGTGCCATTTGAATCTCGTGTTTGGATAAATTACAGCCACCTCGAGGTTTTGCGAAATCGTTGTTTATAAAAAATCTGTTTATCCGAGAGAATAAAAATTTTAGCCATATATTATTGAATAGTTAAACTAACTTTTTGTAAATGTTTAGCTTTCCGAAACTAGTAAGTATATAAATTTATGACATAAAGTCAAAGTGATTTTTTACAATTTTCAAAAAAACTAATAAATATTGTTCAATTTATCATATCTCATTTAGTTCATCTTAAAAATCTCATCGATTAATTAACGAGGTTTTTTCGCTCAGGCCAACAGGAATCGAGATAATAGCAAAACACTGCTAAATTTTTCAACTTTTAATGTTTATGCATTTTTTAAACAATGTTCCGGTGAATTTACACTGTCCTAAAGTTGATGTTCATAATCTACGCCCTCAAATTAATAAATAGGCACCGTAATATTTGCAATTAAAATTATAAAGGTGAAAACATTTAAGGCACTTGGTGGCTGGACTATAAACCTCAATTCATCGCGTCGTGAAAATCGGGCTGAAAGTATTCAAACATTTCAAACGCCGGTTGAAAGGAATAAAGTAAACTACGAACTGCGCAGAGCCGAGAGTGGCGGGTTTTTACGCGTGTGTCGCATGGTCGCAACTCGCTACTTTTGCCATTTGCTGTAGTACTGTGTATACGTGCTAAAGCACCGGAAAAATCGTGTGCGATTCACGAGTATTATTATTTAATTTTGTAATTGATAGAGGAGTGTCAAGATGACAGATGATTTACCGTACCGGGTGGAGTACTCCAAGAGTGGCAGAGCCGCTTGTAAGATCTGCAAAAATCCTATTGCCAAGGATGTCTTGCGTATCGCCACCGTTGTTCAGGTACATATACGTTGTATTTGATTTTCCGAGCACAAAGAAAGTACAAAGTATTTTATGTCGCATCTGGCCTAGTATCCAAAACGCACTTTTCCTTCAATTTCATTACTTTAACCTGCATTGGTCTAACTGTTTACGTCATGCTTTATATTCGTATATATATAGTTTTGCGATAACTATCATTTTATCAATTTACAACAATCTCGTCGTTTTTTTACCTTGGTGAAATATATTTTTTGTGTTTTAAGATAAAGTCCATTTCAATGTTTATTATTTTTAGTTTTAAACTACTTGAAATATATTAATAATTTTATTTTAATAATAAAAATCTGCAATATGCAAATATGGAAATATTTTTTTAAATCTTAAATTGTGATTTTTATAATTTGGAAATTCATTGTTTATCTCATACTAATTATTATATATATATTTATAGTTAGTACATTATGTAATTTTTGATTTATGAATTTTTTTATGATATATTTTATTTTTTAGAGTCCGTTCCACGATGGAAAAATGGAAAGATGGCATCATTCTGATTGCTTCTTCAAAAAACAGCGTCCTAAAACTACTGGAGATATTGCTCATTTCGATAGTGTACGTTGGGATGATCAAGAATTCATCAGAAAGAAAATCGGTAAGATTTATCAGAGATAGCTTTAAATTAATTATACTGCTATATTTTATGTATAACTTGTAAAGCTAAATTTAAAATATTACAACTACATATTACTACATATAAGTGATTTATAAATATTATTGAACTATTGATCTAATAATATTGCATGGTAAAGTCATTCAATATAAATAACTCAAATGTGTACAGCTGAAATACCAAGTTTTTATGCTCACCATTTCATTTGCAAAAAATAAAGCTTATAAATTTTATAATGAATTTAATTTTATTGATCTGCACTTTCACTATGAGGATTGTGCAAGAAGTGAAATATCAAAACATATCCAGGAAAATAATTATGTTTATCATTGGACTTTTTGTACACGATAATATGCATAACTAATTTAAAATTGTAATTTTTAAGTTAATGAAGTTTGAACCATCTCTTATTTCTATTTGGTAAATGCTAATTTTATAGCTAAATCTGAGCATACTTAATTTATTCACATAAAGGAGATTAATTTTTTTTTAAATTTTTAGTATACTTTTATTTTTGTTAATATAATAAAATATTTGTATTAATAGCATTGGATAAAAAAGCCATGACATAAAATAAGTCATTTTAATAGGTGGCTGCTTTACTAATAATTAAAATAATTTTTTTTTGTAAGAGTTTATAAAATTAATAAATTTTAATTAATAAACTGAATCCCCCCCCTTTTGTAAGTTCACAGTTTCAATAATCGGAGCGAAAAATACATTCATTCATATAAAGAAGCTTATAATCTACTAAAATTAATATTCTTGTATATGGTACTTATATATTGGAATCAAGAAGTTGGTATTTTATTCTTCATACCAAAACGACCGACCTGCAAGCGAAGTCACGCGTCCCTCGGCTATTTTTCACGCACATTCTATCCTCTATTTATAAGAATGAAAATTTGATTGTGGTATGTGCATATTTTTAGAAAATTCGAACTAATCGACTAATAATAATATTTTGATTTAATTCAACATAAACACGATATTCAAGAGTTATCAACCGATAATGATTTTTAATGATGTCACCATCTCGAATATTCAAAGGTACCGCGATTACGAACATGATGTCATAGATATTTGAGAGTCCCGTATATATTATGTCCTCGCGTTTTGATGATGTCAGGAAATTCCTTAAATCCACAAAGAAAGTACACTATAATCTTTATAAAAATATACAATTAAATAAAATTAATTCCTTATACATATAGATATTTGACAAAAATCTTCGCCATAAAAAGTATTAGTAAAATATTCCAATTTATCAATATTCAAATATAATTTAGAATTCAATTAATTTAGTATTTTATCTTTTAAATCAATCATAATATTTTGTACTTTATTAGATCTTAAAATTACTTTATCACGTTTTTAAATATAGTTCAAGTATCATTATTTACAATAAAAAGTAAACGCTTTTTTTTACGAATGATAACCTTTTAAACTGATTTCTCGTCGAAAGCAACCAATCTATAGAATCGACTTGGTTGACCCATTTTCTCGTACAGATGAACTTAACGCCAGCGGCGCAGTACCAGAAGCAGCGCCAAGTGCCAAGGGCAGCCGCAAACGCGGGAAAGCTCCCGCGGCGACGGCGTCGGCTGACTCTGCGGCTGACGGCCCATACAAAGACTACAAAGCCGAATACGCCAAGTCAAACCGATCGAAATGCCGTGGCTGCGAGGAAACGATCATCAAGGGCCAGGTGCGTCTCGCAAAGAAGGACTACGACAGCGATGACGCGAGGCGATTCGGTGCCCTCGATCGTTGGCACCACCTCGACTGTTTCGCCAAGCTGAGATCCGAGCTCCAGTGGTTCGACGACGGCACCAAGATTCCCGGGGTCAACACTTTGGCTCAGGAGGACATAGATAGCATCAAGAAGGCACTGCCGAAAATCAAGGAGGAGAATTTGCCGCCCGAGGCGAAGAAAGTCAAGACCGAGCCCGAGGATGCGCAAGAGGAGAAGAAGCTTCAGGCTCAGACCAAGAAGTTGTTCTCGATCAGGGATTCCCTCAAAAAGCTTAGTAAGAATGTTCTTAGTGAGTTGTTGGAGACCAATGACCAGAAAATACCCGTCGGCACAAGTGAAGTATGTTTCTGTATTTACCTTTGTCTTCGATATATTTTTTTACTTTTTTAAATAGGTTTTATTTGTATTTTAATTCATTTCAAATTTAAAGATTTTAGATGCTCTTGCTGATGCTATGCTCTTTGGTGCTCTGGAACCTTGTCCCAAGTGCCAAGGACAATTTCAATACAAATCTGGTACTGGATACAAGTGCACTGGAAACTTATCAGAATGGGCTTTGTGTGAAAATATCACGCAAGACCCTAAAAGAAAGAAATTTATTGTCCCATCTGATTTGAAGGAAGAAAGTTCTATGCTGTAAGTAAATAAATGAAAGGCTAATTTAAATTACAATTTGAATTTATTTTGAATATTTTATATTAAGAAATATTGTATTATTCTTTGTAGTTCCTCTTATAAATCGAAAGTTAAACGTCGTTTACTGAAAATAACCGCCCCTTCAGTGTCGAGTGCGGTAAAGAAAGAAGACGAAACGGATGGACCGAAAATTAAAGGAGCGCCACGACCATTGAAGCATTTAGACTTCGTGATTGTAGGCAAAACCCAAAAGAGCAAGGACGAATTGACAAAAGAAATCATGTTGCTGGGTGGCACCGTTAAAAGCAAAATAGCCGAGGATACTGCTGCAGTGATATCTACAGCTGCAGAGGTCGAAAAGATGAGTAGAAAAATAGAAGAGGCACAGGAGCATGATATACACGTTGTATCGGAGGATTTTGTCGAGGAATCCAAAGAATTCACCGATGCCCCAATTATGCTTATTAAAAAGAAGTCTATTGCGCCGTGGGGTGGCGATCCGACTGCGAGGGTTTCAAAAGCCATAGCCACGGTAATAACAATTATACTCAGCAATATTAGTGTATACCGAGGATTACGAAGTTTAAATCTTTGTAGACACAGCTTTTTGGGTGAAATTTATTAATGTTTGATTATACTTCGTTTTCTTATACATCCTAGAAATCAGCTTCAAGAGGAAAGAGTGTGTACGAGAAATCTGCGAAGTCGGGTAAAGTGAAGCTGCGCGTAAAGGGCGGAGGAGCTGTTGATCCTGATAGTGGACTTGACGATGTCGCTCACGTTTATCAACGTGGAAAAGAGAAGTTCACCGTTACACTCGGTATTACCGACATCCAGACAAAGAAGAACAGTTTTTATAAATTGCAGATACTTAAGCATGATAAGCAGAACAAATATTGGTTATTCCGTAGCTGGGGTCGAATCGGTAATTTTTATATTAAAATATAAATTAATTTGAATTCCATTAAATACTATGTATTAACGAATTTCGCGTAAAAATAGGTACAACAATTGGAGGCAAGAAGCTTGACTCGAAGGCTCTAGAAGAGTGTATCGAGGAATTCGAGGACTTGTATGAAGAAAAATCGGGTAATACGTGGCAAAATCGTGAACATTTCGTCAAGGTGCCTAATAAAATGTACCCTATCGATATAGACGAAGGAGAAGACGAATCAACTGCTAAGCTCCTTGACTCGGATATTAACAGCAATCTAAAAAAACCTGTACAGAATTTGATGCGACTTATCTTCGATGTCGATTCAATGAAAAAAGCCATGTTGGAATACGAGATAGACATGGATAAACTGCCGCTGGGAAAAATTTCAAAGAAACAGATCCAGCAGGCTTATTCAGTACTCACAGAGCTTTTGGCTCTTGTTAAGGAAAACTGCACGGATAAGACTAAATTTATAGCAGCTTCAAATAAATTTTACACTCTCATACCCCACAATTTCGGTGTGAAGGGACCCAGGTAAAATTTTTCTACCTTTCCTATGAATTTATTCTTTATAATTATTAAGCAAAGAAACTTTTTTATAGTGCTATTGAAACGGAGGCCGAGATTCAGGTAAAGAGTGAAATGCTTGAGTCTCTGCTAGAGATGGAGATAGCCTACAGTTTGCTTCACGCGAAGACTGATGCCAGTAAGAATCCTCTTGATGCTCACTATGAACAACTTAAGACCAACATTGATGTGCTAGATAAGGAAACCGAAGAGTACAAAATCATCGAGAAGTATGTAAAGAATACGCACGCTGAAACACACAAGCAATATGACCTCATAATCGAAGAAGTGTTCGCTGTCAAAAGAAGCGGCGAGGAGAGCAGATATAAGCCTTTCAAAAAACTTCCCAACAGAAAACTACTTTGGCACGGTTCGAGAGTTACCAATTATGCTGGTATTCTGTCTCAAGGTTTAAGGATTGCACCACCCGAGGCTCCAGTCACCGGTTACATGTTCGGAAAAGGTATTTTTTTGTAATTATTTTTGCGTCTTTTATTTCCATTAATATTTTTATACAAATAATCTAAATTTGATTAAATATTCATTTTTTTCTTTCTTCAACAGGTATCTACTTCGCGGACATGGTATCAAAATCGGCCAATTATTGTTGTACAAATTCACAACAATCAACGGGTCTGTTAATGCTCTGCGACGTGGCATTGGGTAATATGTACGAACGGTACAACGCTGACTACATTGAAAAACTACCTCATGGTAAGCACTCGACTTGGGGTCGAGGACAAACACAACCAGATCCCGAAAAATCTGTCAAGCTCAAGAGCGGTGTAGAAGTTCCTTGCGGTCCCGGAATCTCAACAGATTTAAAGCAGAAGTCATCACTGCTCTATAACGAGTTCATCGTCTATGATGTGGCTCAAGTTAAGGTTGAATACCTCGTCAGAATGAATTTCAAATATAAGTACTAGATACTGCTTATTTTTTCATTCGCAAGGTTCGATATTTTTTTTACTTTTTTTTTAAAAAACTTGAATTGAAGAATGAGTGAGATGTGAAGCTTTTGTATGAATCATGGAAACCGCTTGTGCTAATGCCATCTAAGATTTAGGTGTTGTATCTTTTTGATTTTACGTGTACTTATGGTATATGTATATATCTTATGGTATATGTATATATCTTATGGTATATGTATATATCATCAGATCGATTGTACGTGAGTAGTATTCTAAATCGCGTAACATTGTATTATGGAGTAATGAGAGATTTATGCATATTTATTAATTTCATTCAACATTAAGGTATGAAAATCAATATATGATTAACAAGCCAATATATATAATTCGCCAAGTTTAAAAAAAAATTTATTTTAAATTTGTATAATAGTTTTATGTAAATTGATTCAAAGAACAAGGAATAAAAATGTTATTTACTATTTTCATGTGAGTAAGTTGTAAAGAGAATATGCACTCTTTAAAGATTAAGAACAAAATTAAAATGGAATACATTTCCAACGATTCTAAAAATTAGTGGCATTAGCAAAACTATCTAGTTATATTCTATGCCTAGTTATCTTACACTACCAGTTTAAATAAACAGTTTATGATATTTTCACAAATAATTGGTATATATTTATTCAGAAATAATTTGAAATACTTAATATATCCCTTCGTATATTTTCGTATAGAAATTCCCCTTCGTATAGAAATTCGTATATCCCTGTCTGCGTCAAGTTTTTTTTACTATGAATATCAGAATTGTAATTGTAATCATGGTATCATAACATTAATTACGATTCAAATAGATATTATAGTGATTCAAAGTATATTGTAAGGTTATATTTAAAAACAAGATATACAATTAAATTTTTTTTGTTTACATTTTCATTATTTATATTATTATTAGTGTTCTTACTAGTGTGTTAATAAAAATCTCAATGTTTGTATCGCGTCCGACTTTTTTACTGTTCAACACTACTGTAATGTAAAAAGAATCTATTTATTACAGCATAACAAATAAAGTTTATTTTAAAAGAAACCATTCACTTTTGTAATGAATACCTTATTTAACTGGAAGAATAAAAAAGTAAGTAAAAATTCAAGATTCAACAATTTGAGCTAATCAGTTTTGTATCAAATGTTTTTTATACCTCATCCCTTGAAGTCATCAATTTGACATATCTCAGATTTTGCAAGCTTCTCGTCTTTAACCTCGCGAAAAGCTAGCATCAAGAATGAGAAAATTGTCAAGTTAACCTATTGTATATATAATTATTCAGTAAATTTGTAACATTTTTTTTATACAATATTTCGATACGTCGCAATTAGAAATGCATCGTCCAAAAATTTGGGAATGTCTTTTACTTGCAAGAAATGTCGTTTGATTGGGACGACATTGTTGTTGAGATATTTCTTTTGGAGTACCAAAAACACGAGTGTTTGTGGAATCCTTATCACAGGAAATTCAATGATCGCTACGAGAGGATTCATGCATTAACAAAGATAGTGAAGGCCTTGAACGATAAAGTCACGATTAAGGATTGCTTGTGCTTTATTCGAAAGATCAGAGAAAAGTTAAGTTTGAATGAATCTTTGATTTAATTTTAGTAAAATTTTACATGATATATAGGTACCTTATTTGCTTTATCAAATATTTCTGTCCATGTTAAAAATAAAATAGTTATTTAAAAATCAATTTCTAATTAAGGTTTATAACGTGTAAAATTGTATGATAGTGTTGTTCATGTCGATACCGATACAATAAATATTATTTTTTATTCTAATCCTATTAAATCGTATATTATCCATAATGCAGGTACTTGCGAGAGCAAGAGAAGAACCTTATAAATCGACGAAGTGGATGTGGAGAAAGATGTTGTTCGAGATGGCAGAGGACAGTGGAAGAGATGCTCGAGAAAATAATTCGGGATGAGGAGCAAAGTGAGCTAAAGTGCAACCAACGACGATACCCACAAGGATCAAAAATTCATTCGCTATTTCGTCATACTATCAGTTCAAGAAAGAAGAAGAAAGAAGCAGCTGCAGTGAAAGTCACGAGAGTCTTATACTGTAACGTAAGTCAAGTTCAAAGTATTTAAATGTTTTTGTAGGATTTTAATAAAAAAAAAGAAAAAAATTGTATTGACAAAGTTGATTTAGTATTTATACGTATGTGTATACAGTTTACGTATTTGGTATTTTTAAATCAGGAAAGAAATTTTGGCAGAGGTAAAAAGAGAAAAACTCAAAAAGGCTTTAGAGGCAAGCTGGATAACAGATGTTGCAGCGATGTCGAGAAGATGGAGAGAGACATCTGCAACAGATCAACTATGCAAGGTATTATTTTAAAATACAATTTATAGGATTCAATCAATATGATTCGAAAATTGAAAAATCGCTCAATTTTTATAAAAATATTTTATTGCATTGATTCATGCTGATTAATACTACGCCATTCAAATTATTCATTTCTTTCAACTTATTTGTAAATAGCTAATTAAAAAGCGGTACATTTTTTCAACACAGACTGTTCAAGGCCTCAAACAGCCTGGACAAGACAGCGTGATTGTTACCTAGACAATGTGGAATGGACTAGTGCAAATGATTGCGCGAATACGGACAAGTCCCCAGCTTACTCCTCGCGCATGGATCGACTGAGCCGAATGGAAAATCTCTGCGCAGACCCTTGTACGTTGCTCATTTCATCTTGGAATCAATAATTATATGCTATAATATTTATCATTGCAATTAATATTTTAAAACAGCTCCATATTGTTGTCCGAATCGTTCGAATGAATACCCCCAATGCAATCAAAGAAATTATGAAGGGAGGAGAAGGAGTAATGACATTCAACCCACAATGCCAAGTAAAAACAAACACCTCCGCTTTAAAATTACAAAACCAAAGTTGACAAGAGAAATAGCCAAGTACAGCGCTTGTTATTCATCCTAAACCTTCAGCGGAACCGAGGAGCAGCAAATCCTCACAGCGATACGGGAGCAGCAGTTCTCGCAAATCGAGTCCGAGCGCGCGGGAAAAAGTGACCAGCGAAAATTCCCCTATTTGCTGTCCCTGTCCCGAGGCAAAACCAAAATCGAAGGAACGAAGTAGTGCGATCGGCGCGTATCAAGGTGAAAGGAAACGTTCGCGGGAAAAACTCGTCACTAAGAGCAGCGAAAATTCCCCTGTTTGCTGTCCCTGTTCCGAGACAAGACAAAAATCGAAGGAACAATTTCATGCGATCGGCGATGATAAGAATCCCTGTCCACCGAAAGGAGTCGATGTTTGTGTCAAGGCTACGTGTCCAAATTATCAGCGGAGCACATCGAGTAAGATTTATTTTTTGTTTGATGATTAGGTCAACATGTATGACGCAGAACTTCTGTTCATTATATCAAGCGTTTTCATGCTTAAACAGATTTATAATATCCGTTTAATTGTGTTTTTTGACCTTCATTTTATTATTGGATACATTATTTAAGAGAATATTTGCTATGCTTAGCTGGAAAAAATTATAAAGGCATCGCGGTTCACCAATGTATAAAATAAGATCAATTTACAGTACTTTTTTTAAAAATTTCAACATTTATGGTATGATTTCACGAAAATTTCAACATTTATGGTATGATTTCACGAAAATAACACCATTCGTGATATTTTCATCAAGTTTGACTTACACCAAAATGTCAGATCCAATATGGTGGCCTAAAATATAAAAATATGCTGTTTTACTCCTCTTTTTCCAAATATTTAACTTTTTTTTTTGGATCGATATGTTAAAAACATCATAAAAGACTCTGCTTCAATAACATTCAATTGAAATCAAAATTTTTAGCTTTTTTAGGCTACCAAAAATTTTCAAAAATGCAATTTTTATTTATTCTTTACTCAAGACGGCTATAAAATCGAAATAAATAGATTTTCCTTTCTGCCATCTATAATAGACGTTGCCCAACCCTCACCACGTGGCAATAGACAAAATCGAGTCTTTTTTTCTTTTTTTGTTAAAGCAATTTTTGAACCAGCTTCTGAACAATATCTTTTGACAGTAGTAAGTGGTGTTATGCCTGAAACTGTTGAGGCTACTAAAACTTTTTTAGAAGCCATAACCGTAGCGTAATTGATTCTGCTGTTTGCATCATGTTTAACATCATTATAGTACCTCGTTTCGCATCTTTGTCTATATACAATTTTTAGCTTGTACCCTATTGTCATAAATTGTACCTGTTGACCGTAAACCTAACTTCCATAAATGAAGTACTAAATCAAAACTAGTAAAATAGTTATCAAAATAGGTATGGTAACTAAATATTTTTCGAGCAATAATCAAAAAGTCTTTTAACATATTCGTTACGACTCTGGAACCTAAAGCGCACTTAGTCAATACTGAACCTCCAATCACAGAACTTTAACCACAATACAAATCAAAATCTAATAAATATCCATCCGCTGTACACAATGCCCAAAGCTTTAATCCCCATCTTACAGGTTTGATAAATGGTTTTAGAACAGTTCGAGCAAATGATTTTACCATCATTTTGTCAATAGAAAGTGCTGTTCGAAAATATTCGAAACGCTTTATATATTTTCGAAAGAAGTATATAAAAGCTCGTACTCGCCATCCTTTGCCTGTAGAGTATTCATCTGCTGATTTCGAATATTTAATTTTTGATTTAATTTTTTTTTAATTCATCACGTGATATCGTAGATTTAACAACTTTACTCAATAAAAAAGGTCGTTACACCAATAATCATTTTGGGATTTTCTTTTATTGAATGATGAAAAAATCTAAAATAAACCATTTCCTGTTTGAAATGTGCAAATTTAAATTCTTTTATTTATTTATTGAAGAAAAAAAAATGAAGAAAAACAAGTATTAAATGCCATCATCCACGCAGTTTACTTAAACCTAATCCACCGTTCCAATAATGAAATGGAAGTTTGAAAAAAAAATCCTTTAATTTTTCGTACTTTTATTTATTTATTGAAGAAAAAAAAATGAAGAAAAACAAGTATTAAATGCCACCATCCACGCAGTTTACTTAAACCTAATCCACCGTTCCAATAATGAAATGAAAGTTTGAAAAAAAAATCCTTTAATTTTTCGTACTTTTCCGGAAAAAAATCCACCATTTTGAATTTTTCTGAAAAGATAGTTTGATTTTCTCACCGAATTCTGAAAGAGCGACCCCAAAAATAGTAAATAATAAAAATATCGAGTTTTCATCAGTTTACTACTGCATCAAAGATAGAGAAATTTTTTTGTGCATTCAGTCGTTAATGGGTTAAGGTAAATAGTCAGTAAACATTCCTTTATAGAATTCAGGTAAACTATACATGGCTTGATTAAAATAAATATTTTCTATTCTTAAACCTAGAACTTCTTAAATTAAGTAAAACCTTTCTAGGTAATTAAACTTTTTTTTATCTATTGCTGTATTTATGAAATGTTTCAAGAAATATTTCTGTGAAAAGTTTTTACAGGGTTTTGGTAAGCTTTCGGTAGACAAGGCTTCAGCAAGGTTTCGGTGAAACCTTTCTTTGAATCAATCACAGAAATATTCCATGCTATTCTATATTGAATAGAATTTATAATAAGAGTAAATTAATCACATTTGAAACTTGACACTTATAAAAATAATTTGCACAATTTATCTCAATTCAAGAGAATAAACATAAAAATATAAACAACCTATAGATATATGTCCATCGACCTGTCCAAATCGGATATCTGTGGATATCAAAGCTCTGAGTCCGGGTGATTGTTCGAAGAAATTGAGATTCGACCAATGCAAAAAGACACAGTGTCCCGCAAGCGTTCAAACTACACCACGTGTTGCTGCGAAATTCGAAAACGGTGTCCTCGAGGCATACTCGCAATTCAAGGTTGTTTTTCCAGATCAGCAACAGAAGAGCATAGACACTAGCCACAAGTCGATTGGTATGACTTCCCCGCAAACGATGACGCAAAGGGTGCAAACTGACAGGGCGACGAGGAATCGTTCAGTTTCTGTCTGTAGCGAGGAATTCCGACCGAAGAGCACGAGTAGCTGCTGTCCGAAAAAGTGTCCGAACAGAAAGAGTATGCAGGATGGAACCGACGATAATAATGCAGGTATTGAAAGTAGGAATAAAGAAATTTGAGTTTTTAAGCTGTCTTATGGTCGTATTAGGTGTTTCATAAAAGTTTTAATTATTACGCTAATTACTTTTAAACTATATGAGCAGATCTGCAAAAAAATCTGGTAACAAAAGTATAAGTACTTATAATCCTTTTTTATTTTAAAGATCATTGTCAAGAAAATGCTGCTGAATCATTGGCATTCGGAGATACTCTGCATGATTATGTATTATTAACGCCTGGTGGTAAATACGTACCTTTAGTAAGGACCCGATCGGACACGAATGAAAAATTGGATTGTGCGGAATGCTGCACATCAGACGTATGTAATAGACCGCAACCACGAGAATCAGGCGAGAATGGTTTGTTCTTTTAAACATAATGTTTTGTTAAAACTGGTTATATAATAACAAATTGATGCATTAATTTCAAATGTATACTGCACATTTAAAACAGCATCTATGCGATTTCGTGAGAAGCAAGGGCAAAATACATCCGATGAGGATAAGGGTTCTGCAAACACAACTACTAAACTTCTTTTGCGCTGTTTTGAGCAAATGCTAAATTTAGAAGAGCAAGAAGAGAAAGGTAATAAACGAAATAATTATTTTAATATGTTTTAATTTTAAAGAAGCATGAAAATATAAAATTATAATAACGTAAAATAATAATATATTTCTAGGAAAAGGCGGAGAAATAAAGGACGATTCGTGCGATCCGTGTAAGCACAATTTTCAGGATCGACGCCAAGAGATTATTAACAAGGCAAGTACAGGCTGCTTACCATGTATGAATGAGAAGCAAGCTTGTTCCAAAATAAACAGCAGCGCCAGTCCGCGGGGTACATTGACGCATAGTTTCCTCGAGATACTAAAATGCGCCTTGGAACTTGATAGCAGTAAGAAGGACGAGTGCGACGATGACAGTTATAGACAAGGTTGGTTGAATGGTAATTAAAGATGTCCCATGCAGCATCAGATTGGTAACATCTTGTATTCTTCTTAGATTCATCAACATTAAAATAAATTCAAAAATGCATCATCGACACTTTTGCCTTTCACGGTGCTGCATGGGCCCGAACAGTGTATGTTCATTTCTGAATCGCCCGACAATCGTCCCTTTCAGATTAATGTCATTTTTGCAGATTGCTGCGAGTGCCCAGACGTTGACTTGGACAGAAATGAGCGTCCCACTCACAAAAATTTTGTGCAGATTAAATGCGAAAAAAGTTCCAATGTAAATGATCAGTCAGTTCAATGTGAAATTATTGAAAACGGCGACAAATCAGTTATAATAATACCCTCACAGACATCGTGTCAAGAGATTTTGAACAAGTCAGTATCAGTCTCAGTCTTTGCTTCATTTCCAAATGAAATAGTTCAATATTTTACTATGATTTTAAAATGATAACATTTGGAAATATAAAAATTGTTTGCATTTCAATTCGAATTAAGAAAAAAACTATTTTCATAGTCAGCATTGCAAAAACAAAAGAGATTCTGAACAAAATTTGTCAAAATTGCAACGTTGTACTTCACCACAAGATAAAAATGCTGCATATAGAACATCTGTAACCGACAGACAGAATGAAACATTCAAAAATCTACGTCATTCTACGTTGCTCGAAGAGAAAATAGTAGAAACAAAATTAAAGCGAAGTAAGGAATTATGCACAATAGGGACGCAGTACTCCGATAGAAGAATGACTCATGGTAAAAAATATATTTTACAATTGAATATTTAATCCAAATTCATACTTAATTGTTTTAAAATTTTTTTCAAATTTTTAAAATTGTTTCAAAAATCTAAAAGAAAATATTAAATTGGTATTTTCGTAAATTATTTGTTTTTATAACGTCAAACAGAATAAGTAAAAATCGATTATTATCATTAAAATTATGCGTACAATACGTTCTCCTGTTTTATTAAGGCAAATCAGTGAAAGAACCGTCAACGCAGAGACGCGATACGGTTTCACAGTACCTCGAGAAGTGCGCTAATTACTCTGGTATGATCGATAGAGTAGCTAAAAATCCTAATTGGCAACCTGTTACCAAGGAGTCCAGAATATCACGGTCCAGGAGCAGAAACTCGTATCAAGGAACACCAATGAGCGTCACTACACCCGTTGGAAGAGTTAGCTATGTCAGTAGTCAGACATATCGGTCGTACATAGTACATAGTCCCACGAGACAAACGCAAGAGGGTGAACATCTTATGCAGCAGTATCGAAGGATATGCGCACTCAAAAAGGTAAAAACTAATTCTTTTTAATAATCTCTTTTACTTCTCTCTCTTTTTTACTTGATGTATATTTTAAAGGCTTAAAAAAGTAGTAATTGGTAAGATATGGCCTATTTCAACAATAGTTAATATGTCTTTTTTTAAATTTCCTTACTTAGTATTTATTTACTTCAAAATACATATTTATGCAACAGCGATATTTAATAATTTTAGGCATATAATTCGGAGTCCTGAATTTACGTATTCAAAAAACTTTTAAACTCGGCACAAATTAAAAAATGCTTTAAATTTAAAGCAAGTTCACTCCTCAAAATTCTAATAATGTATCATTTATCTATATATAAAAAGAAAAATAATCGAGTTTAAGGTACAACTTCAAGTAGTTAAATTCCGACACATGACCGCGATACTAAATTTTCGTGTAAATAAGCAATAAAAATAAACAATATAAAAAATGAACATCGTAGATAGCGGAATAATAGAGTTAAAATGGGACCCCAATCCCAACTGGTGGATGATATCCGTTCCGAAAACAAGTCTCTGGACGGACGTAAACATTCTTCGATTTCTACGGATGTACGAATCTCGTCAAGTTCTATGGGATCCAACAGATCGCGACTACAGAAATCGATGGGTAAGGTTATCTGCCTACAGACAAATCGCTAGAGCTCTAAAACTGCAAAACGTCAATGAAAAGGAGTGCATGAATCTCGTTAAACTACTAAAAAAACGTTATCTCGAAGAAAAGGATTTTCCTCGATGCTCAAATTTTCGTAAATCTCGACCATCTTGGTTTAAGATTCTTGATAGCATTATCAAGAAAGTATTGAATCCTAAGAAGAAAGACGTTGGTACAATGTTTCATATAATGGTTCATTTTATATTTAAGTCATATAATAATCATTTTTTCTTTATGATTTAAGTAATATTATCTTCTGATAAAATGTTTTTTTAATTTTTAATTTCATGGAGTTTCTCAAAATAATATAATTATTTTCATCAGGCAGCGAAAGTTTCGAAGCTTGCAAAGATTGTTGCGCGAAGCAAAACTTAGTTGCCCCTTGCTGTCATTATGGCTTGCCGGACGATAGCTTCACAGATTGCAGACACTGCTGCGCTCAACAGAATTTAAAAGGACCTTGTTGCTACTTTCGCGAGACACACCGAGGCTCCCAAGATAGTTTACAGGTTTGCAAAGACTGTTGCGGACAACAGAATCTAAATCCTCCTTGTCAATATTATGAAGGGGAAGATGAAGATGTCAAGCCTCCAAAAAAAGAAGATACCTGCACCCCATTAATCCAATCTCCCACTCAAGATGATCCAAAATTAGTACTACTTAATTTCGACAAGGCTGGGTTCAATGAAGGTGCTTTGGAGTCGGAATGTGGTTGTAGATATTGCTCTAATAATCCTGACTCTTCTATTGAATGTTCGTCGAGTGGCAGTAAAGATGGCAATGATCTAATGTGTGAATGCAAAAAATCGGGTGGATCCAGTTCCAATTGTGCATCTTTGCTTGGAAGCTTTTGTGTCCAAGGTTCAGTGTACTTTGTTTAACCAGTACTAATACTAATACTATTTTACAAAAATAAAAATTAAGTTACTAAGGATAGATTTATAATTTATTAGTCATGATACTCGATTATATCAACTTCTTGCTCTTTAAATTGAAACTTTCAAATTGAGTGAGACGGCACTATTTAAAAAAATAATACAGATATTCTACACGCAAAAATAATACGCATTTTGCGTCGCAAAAATGTACAGACATTCTCGGCGTAAAGCTACGGTCTCGTGACTTAATATATCACAATGTGACCTTTTTCCAATTTCTCGTCGCCGTTTCAAAATTAGAATTCAAGGGAAAAGCTTTCGCTCGCAGCCGCGTCTGCCCGCAAGTGAAAATAAAAGTCTAAAAGTTCGTTAAACCTTTATTTTTAGATTTTATATTATACAACGCCGTTAGAGCAGATGAAGCGCAATGCGCACAACAATCCGATATTACGTCAGAGCCCTACGAAATACAGCAAAACGTCGAGAAAACTGGCCTTTTTATGGATTCGTCGCGCTTCCGCGGTAAGCGGATTAACCTGGTCAACAAGTACGTACGCGATGACTTCGACGGTCGTATAGAGCTTATCAAGTCTCGCCGGCATTTCGCCACGTGCTCCGACGACGAATCCCATATATATCCTCTGCAATTGCAATTGTGAAGATATTTTTTCTCGCACGTAAGATGATGAGATTTAAATTAATAAATAGTAGTACGTAGGCATGTATAGAACAAAACATTTGGAAAATAATCCTTTGATATTTAGAACATTACTGGAGTGAGGAAGATTTGAATTAAATTTAGAATTTTGATATATTAAAAAAATAACCAGTTTAACATATGTACGATAATTAAAAATGATTCTTATTAGGTCTTTCTGTAGGTGCGCTTTTATAAAAAGCTTAAATTAATATACTTGGGGTCAGTAAAATAAAACGAAATTGCTTCTTTTTTGTTTTTTTTTGTATGACTTTTATATAATAACTTTTTTACAATATTATTCAATCCTTATGTAAAATATACTAGATTCGTATTCACGCTAAAATACATTCTGAAAATATTCTTACGCCAGATGTATACGGTTGAATTCTTTTGAATATACATTAGCTTTTAAAGTTTTTTCCTCGCATAAGCATTTTACAGATATTTCAATTATCGACAAGTATTGTATGTAGGATGCAAAAGCCGATTTTTACACAATTCAAGAAAAATCGCATAAATTATATATGAATCATAAAGAATTGCACAAAATGTCATTAATCCTATAGGTAATCGCCATTTTGTAATATTCAACATAATTTTACTTAAATGTAGTACATTCAAATAAATGTTTATATCTAATCTATAATATTATTTTGACTATTTAATCGGTATTCAATGAAAGGTAACTATATACGTACTTAAAAAACGATTAGCCATCTTTTAACATCCTTTGATTATGAGAGCTGTATGTATAAGTAATTTATTAAGAAAAACAGTTTGCTTATATTATATTTCCATAATTTCGTAGTAGAGTTACATTATAAATGTGCAAAATTCATATATAATTTATTAATTACTTCCTTTAAAATTACCCTGGTTAGGAAATGAAATTAAATGTATGAATAAAACTAATAAATTTTTAATAATCTTATAAAATAAATTTTAGCGTAAACCAATATTTACTATAATTGTATCTGATATACTTCAAACGGTTTTTATTATTATAATATTAATAGTTTAACGTTTATATATTAAACTAGTAATTAATATAAAAGTGTAAATATTAATTATAATATACTTTATTAAAGTTCCCTGTATTTATTATATTCAATAATATTTTCTAGCCAGAGTTAAAATTTTCGTGAATAATTACGTTTCTATATATTAAGTACGTTTTCAATACTTTAATCGCGAAAGAACCACGACAATCTGTAACAATTCTGAATATTATGCAGGAGTAAAAGAGCATGTATAATCTCGTGCATTGTTTAGCATGTACAAGTCAAGTTCTTTCATATCCTAGTTCAAATCCATTACATAGGTGATTGTAAAATTCACTCACACTGTAATCTTAAATAAAAGGGTGTATAAAATCATAAATTGCTTCATAATTACATGAACTAATATTATTTCATTCAATTTTTCTAAAATAACTGTTTTGGTTTTTCATGTTTCTATAACATGTACCTATACTAAGCAAATTTCAACCTACTCTATTGCACGATTTATATACGGAAGAAGTATTTCTTTTTGAAGACTACAAAAAACTTTAAAATTAACGAAAAAAAGTTTTTTTGTATATTTTTTATTGTAGAAAAAGATTAGTTTTTGATAAAAAAGCTAATTAACTCAGAGTTATTCATGAGTTTGCTTCTATAATAAAAGAATCTTATTCCCAAAACAACTTCTTTTAAAATATATGTATAGATTGAAATTAAAATGTTAAAAATTCAACAGGTGACTAATATTTCATTTAAAACTTAATGCTATAATTTTAATAAAATTCATTTGTTGAATCAAATTTCCGAAACTTCACACTCTGAATTTTAGTCATTCGTAATTTATAAGGCTCAAATACACAAATGATATTTAGCAGCTCCTTTATCTTAAAATTGTTATTACAAGCAAGAGTCATTGTGGCTATGCACATTTTCCCTGATAAAAATTATACATAATTATAAATAATTATATAGTCCATAATATATAAATATCTATAATTATATGTCACTTTTTTCAGTGTCAGTAGTTATAATACTGTTATTAGTTGTTCGCATCTTGCAATTTCCAGTGAATTGAATTCAACGAAACATAAAAAAAAATATTGTACTTTCAATATCAACAATATGTCAACTGCCTTTCCACTATAGGAATCAAACCATTGACTAGTTTAAGTTACAAAACCGCTTTGTATCGCAGTTGCGCTTTGGATGAATAAGAACTTGATTTCGCCTTTCATTCTTTTGTGAAAAGATCTCAGAAAAGAATACTTACATAAATTATGTTTGAGATTATGTCAAACATAACATATAAAACATTTTTTGAAGATCAATCCTTGATGGAAAGTAAAGGCATTGCGAATACGTAAACAACGTATAAATATTCCTTAATTTTAATTTCGATGGTTTAATTTGTCTTTTTCGGATCTGCTTTTTCATCTTTAGCTTGTCCACGGCCCAAGATTTTAGCCAGGGAATCCCAAATTCCTCCAAGGAAGAGAGCACAGAACAAATTCTCGAATGGTACGAATGGATCATGGATACCCAATAGTATGGACGATAACTGAAATAAATAAAAAATAAATTAATAAATAATTATATTACCTTAAGAATCGCTTCGTATTTAATTAAAATTAGGTTATAGATAGTTTTAAAATCTTAATAGACCTCTTTCTAAAAGTGTAAAAATTTAATTAAATAATTTAAATTGAAACATATCACCAATGAGTTTTTATTTTATAAAGTATAAAATTTTAAAAATAGGTTTAACTTGAAAAAACAAGGACAAGCTTTCTCTAAAACTAATCAATTCTCCGATAAATTTTTGTAGAAGAAAATTACGCATAACGTCAAAAAGCAATTATTTGGAATAACTATCAATTATTTCGTTAACAACCTTAAAGTAAACGAAGAATATGACGATGCCAAAGTACACTAAGGCATGTGGTGCTGAAATAAGGTCAGTCTTCTTGTCTAGGACGAAAATAATTGATGCAACCATAGATGCTTTTGTGGGACTGAAATTAAAAGAATAAATAATAGATTTATATTTATAATTGAATATAAAATAAGATTTTTTATGTGTTACTATTATTTAGGACTATACTCACAAGCTTGGTTGCATGAATTCCATTGCCGTCGGTGTCCAGGCGCCGCGAATCAAACGCTCGAATAATTTTGTGAAACCTGCTCCATTACCTAAGAACAATACAGTATTTTTCAACATATTATCTTGTATTGGAAAGGTTTGATTATAATAAGACCTTTCAAAATATTTTCGTTGTTATACAAGTGAATTTTAAAAAAAAATATTTTCAAAGCCCAAATTACAATGAAATTTTTTTTTTGTTATATTTTATTATTTTTTAATTTTATCAATTTTCATCAATCTAGATAATGTACATCAAAATATACAATGAATACTTTTTAAGAAGATGATTGGCACTTATATTATTGAGATAATTCACTTTTTAAGGTAATAAAACATTCATATGCATATTTACAAGTATATTTACTGGAATATAAGAATATAACATAGAATATTTACATCCATCTCAGTATGAGAAACAAAGTGGAATAAATTAGAATACATAAATATATTTTAAATACCTTTTAGTGTTCCAATGAGTATCATAATAAGATATGCATTTGGATATAATTTTCCTGCATGCGTAACTCCATCATATACTTTTTTACACCTAAAGAATAGACATAAAATTAATTTAAGAGAATGCCAATATGTCAGAAATAAATAATTATAAATACCTATATATTTCTTTCATTGCAGCACAAATAATTTTTATAGGCAAAAATTTGGCAACTTTGTATCCAATGTCAAATGGTGTATAAAATATGACATACCTAAAATTTCAATTTTTCTGATTATTTTAATGACTAAATTAAAATTTTTTTTTAATGTAAGCTCAACTGACCAAACCAAAGTAGCGACAACCACTTGAGGTGTGTTTTTCAAAGGTGCCAACATTGGTTCACCTAGTAAAGCATTACAGAGCATTCCACCAGCAAAAACCACCAACATTGTCGAGAGCCAACATGACAAAGGATGCTTCCTTGAGAATGCTTGAGCTCCTGTAAATAATAATTACAATCATGCATCATATTAAACTACATATTTATATAAGGTAAACCATTAATAATTTTTAATATTAAACACGTAATAATATTTTCAAACATTTTATAATTTGATATTAAATGACACTTTATTTTTAATTTTATGGATCTCAAAAACATTTAACAAATTATTAGTTTTTAATTATCTGAATAATGAATGTTTAAAATTATTTGGGATTTATCGAGTATTTAACATTTGACTGTTATCTAACTCTATAAAAAGATGTTAAGCAGAGTATAATATTTCAGAAAGAGTTGACTGGATTCCCTACAAGTGCTAAATGTATATACACATACATTTGTATAAGACAGTCAACACAAGTTCAAAGTTTTGTTTTTTTTTATACTAAATGAATTCACCTCTATTCAACTAGATGTTTTTTTTAAGCATTTTTTATTTTTGACTCTTTTATATAAATGATATAAAATGGTAAATGTTTAAACAATTTCAACGAATTTTCTAGAATTATACATTTTAAAAAGTTTAAGCATTTAAAATATTTCTTTTTTTTTAAATATTCTTTTTCTTGATTGCAAGGTTTTTTCAGAATCCTAAAGTAATCTGATAAAAATCATAATTTCATTAGTTCATCAAAATTATTTTTAAAGAACTATTTCCGAATGTAAGAATGCATATCTATTCCATTGAATTTAATCCCAAGCTCAAGAATTTTATATTTAATGTTTTCAGAAAAAGGTTCAAATTTTAATTATAATTGGAGATATTTAAAATATGCTACAAATAAGTAAAGAATACCGCAAGGTCTTTACAGCTGGCCAACGTATCGCGGAAGTGACGGAAATATCCTTCACTTTTTTACTACTTTAGAAAGTGTAAATTCATTGAATAATAGACTTTACAAAGTCGAAGCTAGTGCTCATTGATTCACTAAGACATTGATGTGTACATTTTTGTCATCTTTTGTAGAGCTAATCCTGAATTTGGAAAGTATGTGAGTCTGTGCGGTTTTGAGGTACAGGAAGAGCAGAACATGTCCAATTTTCACCAGTTGGTGGCTAAAGACACATACAAAAATAGATTGCAGAGACTTGGGCAAAGCAAGAGCTAAAAACTGTGTATCGATTGTGCCAAGAATTTGAATAATCTAAAAGTCTTTTTCTTGCAGAACAGAAATTTCATTAATAAAAATGATGTTAATAAAATAATTGATTTATAATAATAACACCCAATTTTAATATTTTTATCTGATTACATAAAGTTAAAGTATGCAGCATTCTTATAAGAATTGACTTTATCTAATCTTTTAAATATCATATAAGTAAACTAATAACAATTTAAGTATGCAAATTTGTATCATGCACAATAAGGATTTTTTATAAATTATTTGTAAAAATAATCTATTAATATTCTTTAAAAAAGTTTTATTGAATTCTCTTTAATTTAAAAATACTGGCAATGTTTCTGAAAGGTATTTAAAAAGTTTAATACCTACACTACTTTTTATTATTTTTAAAATATTAGAAAATATCAAAACCAAGATTTAATAAATTTATTTGACTATATAGAATATTTTAAGTTAAAATTTCCTTTGGAAAATTAATTTTAATGTGAAAATCCATTTAAGGATATTTATTTAAACAATAAGGTTTGTGTCATAGTCAACATTATTATGTCATGAACAAATGTTTTTTTAATATACATTACTAAATATTGAATAGAGTAATTAAACTGGAACATTGAGTGCATTCAAGCATAACATAGTAGAATAGACTTCTAGAATATAAAAAGATAATGAGAAAAATAATTTAGTTTTTTAACATGTCAACCTTGAACTATTTTTTTTATATAATAGAAGAAAAAAAGTAAAACAATTACTAATAAAAGTAAATCAAAATGTTCTATGAAAGAATTTGATTAGTGATAGCTTTTTAAACTTTTTAGCTTTGTTTTTTGTTAAATTTGGAATTTATTAAATTATTATAAATACAAATCTGCAAGATCAAAAAGCCTTCACCACAGTAACTGTAACAGCAACTAAGTCACAGATCAATTTTTACACCAATGAAATTTTAATAGGCCTCAATTAAAATCAATAAGCTTCAAATCATTTTCAAATCAGTTACTTTATTACTGAATTTCAAGTCATTCAAGAAATACTTAAATAATATAAGTACTATCTTGACAAGCTACAGGATATCTAATCCATTACTGCAGTAGAAGCCAAACAGAAGGTGCTCTGTAACAAAGATCCATTTCATCCAAGTCTCTAATAATTTAGTAACTGCACAAGCTGTGCTTTATATAAAAAGATCATCCTCTGCCAGCTACATTCTCTATCAAAACATAACTCTTTTCAGTCATTGTCAAGTGGAAAAGAAATCCTACATCAATTAAAAAAATCTATATTTAGCTCAAAAAATTAACAACATACAAATACATAGGATGAGTGTAAGTCGCAAGAAAGCGACCTTAAACCATAATTAGAAAAAAAAAGGATAGCGCACAATATATATATATATATATTTGGTTTTTTTACACTCCCTCTCTCTCTCTCTCTCTCTCTCTCTCTGATACTCTTATATATATATATATACAGAGAGAGAGAGAGAGGGAGAGTGTAAAAAATCCAAATCGGGAAAGAGGCAGGGAGATAAGTATACGTGTATGTAATACGCTCGTCTCTCTCGCGCTCGGCCCGATGTATCCGGCAGTGTCGGGGGCTCCCTTTTAATAATAGAATCCCTCGTTCGGGGCTTCAACCGCTATTGCTGCACACACACGGCAGATAGAGGGAGAGAGAGGGAGAGAGAAGGAGAGAGAAAGAGAGCGCAAACTCACCCGGTCCCAAGTCCTCCCTGACATGAAGCGCGCAGAGCACGCAATGCGCTATGTCGAAGTAGGGAAACATCTTGAGCTTGACCACCTGGTTGGCCATGTCCAGGAATGCCTCGGCGTCCATCCTTGCGGCTTATCAATACCTCGCACTATGACAATGCAGCAGTAGCTATAAGCGGGGTTATATGTGTATATAGGTGTCACAGCAGCGCGCTGCTTCAGGCCTATATTTAAAAAGGCTCCCGCGGAATATGCAGAGCCGAGACGTACTGATGCTGCACTCGTCTAGTTCCGATGTCTGCGACGCACACAGGCACACAAAACACGCGAGACCCGCGACTCGCGAACGTGTCCCTGGGATATTGGTGTGCCTCCACCCGTTGACCCCCCGAGTGACTTTACCTCGCTGCCTCTGTTTCCTACACGTACACGTAAGTGCGCGCCGCGGACTCGCCGAGTCGGACGTCGTCGTCGAACTGCGCTACTCGGTTCGCTTTTCCCCGCTTGCTCCCGTGCACGGGCCTTCCGTCTGCTCCGGCCAATATGCGTGTGTGGAGCGCAGAGGAAATAGATATACGCGCCGCGTGGGAAAGAGATGGAGAGAGACTCGCGGCTAGAAGGTGTCGCGTCGTCTGCTCGGGGCGCTTTTTGTCTGCAAGATAGTGTGTCGTCTGCTACGTCGCATAGATCGGGATCTGCTTTACCCGCGGCGAGGAAATTTGGTTCTGCTTCTGCGCGGTGAATCATCATTCGTGGTAGTAGGTTTGGTATCGGGATAATTAATTCTAAAAATATGATATAGAGATTAGACGTGAAAATAGAGTTTTGATAAGAGGTGATTTAGAGATTTTGTTGCAGAATCTTAGTATTTGTTAGCAAATCATTGTAGAAATTTGAAAAATTGTAAGAATGCGATAACCGTTGTGATGGTGCATAGATCACTATTATATTGTATTTGAGAATTAATTTTGTAAAAAAGACTTACAATATTATATAGATTTGTCAGTTTTATGCTTTCAATCGGATTGTATAATCAACATCGAACACTCCTAAATAAAATGTAACAATTTGTATAGATCGTTCAACTGCTATAAATTATTTCTCGATAAACTATTTAGATGATAAATAAACCATGAAAATTTCTTGTTACTTCTAAAACCATTTAATTAGATCATTTAAATTTAATTTTTTATCATATATCAAAATATTGCAATTCGTTATTACTTCAATTTAAAAAAAAAAGAAAAGGAAAAATCAAAAAAAGAAAAATCAATTTAACGTCAAGTCTATATACTTTATTTCTGCCATTCATCAGTATGGCAAGGTAAACAATGGTGTTGTTACACCTGCACGCAAACGAAAATAATGATAAAATATTAATATGACGCCAACAAGTCTGCAGTAAACGCAGACTACTTAGCAGGTGCATTCACTGCCGTTTGTCTCATGATGGGCTTGCCGACTCACCAGCCAGCTATATATGCAGTGATAGAGATAAAGAGGGGAAATACATACATTTATAATAGTCTTATGAAAGTTTTGTCTCAGTATTATGGAACTGGTACTATTAACTGTAAAAAGAAAAGGCAATGTTATAGTAATCTACTTAAACAGAATTTACCATTTATAAAAAACGCTAATAATATAAAATTGTGAAAAACATATACCTATCAAATGTAGAAAAATTTTTTAGTACATACGGTACGTGATAGAACAAAACCCTTTCATTCTTTGTCAAAAATACTGCACTTACACATATACTTGCAAGTGCAGGTGCAATAGAAAGGGCGAACAAAAATGGAGTATGTATTATATAGTGAGTGCACTCCCAGAATGTACAAAAAAGTGAAAGTATTCTTTAAGAATCTCGCACGAATAAGATTGTATATTCGCCAAGATCTAAATTTGTAATAAATTTGTTAAAACGTTGGATTTACTTACTAAATAATTCAAGAATTATACATACTTTTGATTAAATAGTATTTAAGTACAACCACTAAGTAAATAATTTGCTTGCAAGTCGACCAAATCCATAAACAAGAAAAACCGTTTAGCAAAAACTAAGCAAATCGGTATATATATATAAGCTGAATCATAATATCCGTAATCAATAACGAAAATAAAATCTTATTGTAAATATTTACTTATAAGATGGTAAAATAAAACTTTTAGCCAGATAATATAGAAATTAGTACTTGAGATACCCTTATAGATCTCAAATCTATACTTAAAATACATTTCTAAAATATTCGCGTGCTGCCCTCGACATTCCATCATATACCATTCCAATGCTACAGTTCCCTCAGCAGTCAGCGCCCATTCATTTAACGAAGAAACTTTCTTTCCCCAGTCAACGCTCTAAGAACTGACAAAATAAGAAGCAGAAGCAGAGAAGAGACACAGAACCGATAAAGTCGTGGATGGAGAGAAACGGAGCAAAATCGCCGTCTCCTGTATATATACAGATATATAATAGGTTGACTGATCTGACCAGGGCTGAGAGAGAGGGAGAGAGAGAGAGAGAGAGAGAGAGAGAGAGAGAGAGCGAAAGAGGAATAAGGCATAAGAGAGGAAAGATAATCTAGAAGAGGTCGAGTTGGCGCGAGTATATAGAAGAGTGGACAGGCCGTCTCTGTCTTTCCCTCTCTCTCGCGCCTCCACTCCTCGACCAGCAGCAGCTCGTCTGACAGACCAGCCGACACTGCGGCAAACGGAGAGAAAGAGAGATCGAGGCAGTGTGTAGTGTGTAGTTAGCGCGCCTCGCCCATGTAGCGCACCGCACACGTGTCTCAAATTTATACCTACCGTCCGGTGCCACAGTGTATGTAGGAAAAAAAAATCGGCTGGCGAAGATCGCGAGTATAATAAAGGTTATGCGGGGTGCTTTGGGTTGCAGTTAGTAGCTGCACTGTCTTGTGTGGTGACACTAGATATAGAGAGAGATATGCCGAGGCTGTCGCGCACCGACGCGTTCGAGGACATATCGGCTTGGAGCACCGCCGACGTCGTCGCTTTGTTGCAAAAGGTGAGTAAACTCGTTGGCTCGCGCCGTGCGTCTTTCTCTCTCTCTCGCTTCCTCCGCTCGCGAACCCGTCGGACGCATTGCTATTTTCTGTCGCGAGCTCTTTTTTTTTGGGTGAGCGAGGAATATTACTTGTACCAGCGTTTTTTGCTTTGCCTTTTGAGTGTCGTACTTTTTTTCGGGAGAGCAGTGATTGAGCGAGGCAGCGTTTTTTGGACGACCAGTTGTTCAATGTTTTTTTTTTGGTTAGGATGGGGCGCGCGTTTGTTTGTTTATGTCTGTTTGCAGCAGCTGACTGCATTGCTGAGTGTGTTGATAGATTCGGTTGTTATAGATACGCGCAGATTTTGGTCGATCGCGTGCTGCAAGTCGATGGTTTAGCTGCTGTTCTGGTTTCAGTTTTTTCTAATGTATAAATACTTATATAAAAATTGGAGCCTAAAGCTTGATGCAAAACATATTGTTTTCAAAAATCATTTAGTAAGTATACATGAAGGCTTTAGATATTCAAATGTATCTTTCAGAGAAGATGGTTTAAAATTACAAAGTTAAAATCTACCTAAAATTACTTGTGTCAATACTGAGTAACGAAATTAATACACCGATGTTTGTAAAAGAATATAATTTATTTTTCAAATATGTGTCTATATACACATGTTATTCTCCTTTTCTTGTAAAATGATCAAAAGATTTATTAACATATAATTTACTGTTTCTTTAAGGCAAATGTTATTTTACTATATTAGTTTTTTGACTAATGCGTAAGGAATTTCCGTATTATAGGTAGTAAAGTGCTTTATTTTTTTAGATTCCTGTACTGCAGTTATCACCTTATACTTTTAAGTTGTTTTATAAACAGGAATATATATTTTAATGAAAATAATTCATCTTAATTTAATTAGTTTATTATCAAGTCAGATTTTAGTCTGCAGCGGAGATGAACGGCACAGTAGCTGTGAGACTGCATGAGTTATGATTCGGTTGATCAGCGTTGTTTAGCTCCTCTATACAGAGGCGCACGACTGCAGCGGCGCGCAATGTTTATATGCTCCGCGTGAGATAAGCGAGCAAAGATAATATATATCATATATACAGGTGTATGTATTGAACGGTGACGGATGAGCCGCGCGCGGCTAATTTTGTAAATCTTTTGCTGATTGGTTTGGCAAATATGCGCCAGCTTCGACTTGCTTTTGTACACACGTGTTGTAGCGAAACAAACTTTCAAACCTTACTCTCTATCATTCAATGTGTATAACGGACAATAATAGTTGGCGCTGATGATCTAATTTCTTTTGGTACCGACGTTTACTGATACTGATATAAAGTGGAGTGTGTGTTTGTAATCCATTGATTGTTTTGAGCTCGAGAGCATACACTTAAAATAGTTGTCAAACAGTGCATGGGTATAAAGGTTCGTGTTTTTGATTGCAGCAACGAATGTTGAGTAAACTAAATTAACTGCTTTTCTCGGTAGAGCTGGAAAATTGAATAATTCATACGAAATAAGAGTAATGGTATTGAACAAGGCTACAGTCGACGTTTGGGTGCGAATGTATAACTGCTAACCTGAGGAGTTCATCGGGCATCGTATTATGTTGGAGAGAGAGAGAGAGAGAGAGAGAACGTAGAGAGAGAGAGGGGGGGGAGGGGGAGTAGAGCGAGCGAATTTTACACTTCCTTCTCCGCGCTCGCAAAGCACGTCATCTCGATTTTGTAATCATTTCTCATCATTCATTACGCAAACCAATTGAATGATTTGTAAGTAAGGCGTTCGGCTTGCCTTTTTATTATGATTTTTGCGCGAGTCTCGATCGCTGAATTCAGCGATTCTAATTAATGGAATCTCGACTGCTTACGCGTGTCTACATGCATTGCTTAACATTAAAAATCTGTCAGTACCTTTTTCCGTGATCCAATATCATAAGGTTTTAGTCTAATCCTGAGCTCTTTATTTTCTTAAAGGCATTAATCATTTGAAAATAATCATCTACTTTCTCAGCAACTTTAATCATAATTTATAGTTCTTTGTTCTTACAAAAAGCAGTTTGAAGACTCTTTCATTGTACTATATAAAAGTGTTAAAATAAATTGCATTTACAAAAGAGATGTGAATTCTTTGAACGGCTGTAATAACTGTTAAAGCAATAAAGCTGATGAAGTGAAATTTTGGTAAGGAGTTCAAAAACTTGTACTTTTTTCCGCGGTCGTCATGTTTTCTTCTCAGAGTTCAACAGACAAGTCTTTAAATTCCCAGTCACGTATAGCTCAACAAGCGGTGTCAGGAATAACGTGTTTATATAATAGTTTTTTTTCAACAAATGCGAAATCTCGATGTACCTGAAAAAATTTATCTTTATATAATTTACGGATACATGCTAGAAAAAGAGTTTATTAAAAGTTTTTAAAAAAAGTAAGATTATATCACTATATTGATACTGTAAACAATAGAATTTAATGTATATGTAGGTACTCAAGAGTTCAACAGACAAGTCTTTAAATTCCCAGTCACGTTATGGCTTAACAAGCAGTGTTAGGAATAACGTGTTTATAACAGGTTTTTTTTTCAACAAATGCGAAATCTCGATGTAACTGAAAAAATTTAGCTTTATGTAACTTACGGATACATGATACAAAAGAGTTTTGAAAAAGTAGGCTTATATCAGTATAGGTACTATAAACAATAGAATGTAATGTATATGTACTTATTTAGGCACAATTAAAGGAGTATGTTGGACCCCAGGTTTCACTGTAACTCAGAGAAAGATATTATATTATGTCAGGTCTTGTATTTGATATTTTCTAATCGACCGTCTAGCTTATTATTTTTATTACACTTAAAGAAGTCATTGTTATAACAAAATGTAATAATTTTCCTCGATAAATGATGAAGTAATTGCAATGAATCACAGCTGGTGCTTGAAATTTTGGAAACGAAATTAAAATGCTAAAACAAGCTCATCCACGGTATTTCAAAATTTGGCAAAATCAAAACAAGGAAATTTATTTCCTTTTAACACAGAATATTATTTACTTCCTGATGTAGTCCATTACCGGTTCATTCTTTGTATAAACTTTTTCTTGTTATGCATACCAAGATATATATATATATATTATTGAGACTTTCAATTTTATTAAGAATAATTTTAAACGTATGTACAAAAATGTATAACTACACAGTTATATTTATGAGGTATTGCAGAATAAAAATCACATGTCTTAGAAGACTATCAGTTGAAAACTGTGTTTTGTAACTATTTAAAGATACAGTATAATGGAGTTTTTAATAATATGTAACATATCAATATGTATATTTACAGATTTGCTTATCTATACGTCGAAATTATGGTATAATTATTGGTATCGATGATGGTTGCAATAATCGTAACAGTTAAACAAGAGCATTGACATGTTGAATCAAATTTTTCTAACTTTAGGTTTATTATAAGAAATCATCTTCGTTTGCTTTTTGACTTTTGAATCCTTGTCCCCGGAAATATATATCTATACTGGGAATATCCGGAGAAGTTAATCATAAAATTACAGCGATAACGTTATTATCCTCTTTGTTTTTAGAATGGAGTGGAGGAGGCATGTTGGAAAGCGGTTGAGAAACGACAGATTGACGGGGACGAGCTACTAGTAAGTTTGTACAATTTGTCTCTCTCATTGCGACATTCATTTGCATGCATTTATTATCTATAATTACTTATAAGCATTTGCTTGTAATTACTTGTATTATAAGCGATCACTTTACATCTAATCACGCGTGTTTAGTACTCACGACCAAGTTTCTTAGTTCCCAAAGCATTATTTTATCCGTCATTTACCTATATAGAATTTTAATAAATAGCCAAAATAAAAAATTGCCTAAATCCAAATTACCGTAGCTGCGAATTTCGTGAATTGCTGCGGGTTTATAAACTGCACGCAACTGCACCAATTCACCGAAAAAAACAAAGCGTATACATTATCAGTGAAATTAAAGCTGCTCCAATTCTCGTCGTGTCATTTTTTTTTCTCTCGCTCGCTTTCCGGTGCAGAGTTCCACGCCTCGCGGCCCCGTCACCCCAATTTCATATTTTTATTTAATTCTCGGTTGAATTTCCCGCATTAGGAGACACGGTATATATGCGACAGAGTCTCGCCGGGACTCACTGCCCATTTCTTTCTTTTACTCCAACCGACTCGATACTAATTCGTTTTAATTGCAGCACTTGACGGAGGGGAAGCTGGCGCTGTGGAAGAGCGATCTTACGAGGCCACTGATATGGTGAGCAGCTCTACTTTTCTCCGCCTTCGGTTAAACTACTCCTTACAAGTAGTACTTTTATTTCTTAATGTCTGGTTATTCTTGTTTGTTGAAATCCGTAGCTTTTTTTGGCAGTGTTATTATTCGCGCAGATCGGTTATTCGGAAAAACATACTAAATAGTATAAGCAGATTTTTTTTTAACTTTACTCTTCTTTCGCGGTGTTGTGTGTAAAAAAATTAATTTGAAATTCTAATTATAAGAATATTTATATGTATAGATAAAAAATCTTGCGTATGCACGTATATAAACTGTAAAAATAAAAAAAAACCACAGATCAATCGGTTATAATAATGAGTGTTGATCGCAACAATCAGGAGCTTATGGACGTTCGTGGAGGAAGTAAAAAAGAATCCTGAGAACTACATCGAGCGAAAACAAGAGGTGGAACTGCAACAGTTGGATCAACAAGTCCAGCCGCAGCAGATCCTGGTCGAGACGCTGAGCGACACTGGCTCCTGGGACACCGACTTCGAGGACAACGTCGACGACGTGGCCACCGACGACTACGACACGCCGGAAATGAGGCCCGCGAACACGCCAACCAGCTCGGACTTTCGCAACAGTCTCAGGCTCTTCCAGGAAAATGACAGACTCAGGATGGCTAATAATAGCGAGAGGGGCTCTTCTATATCGTGAGTTTCAATTTATCTGGCATCTGCATGTTGTTCTTTGGTTGGTATTTTTTTATAGTGTTATTTTCAATGGGTAGAACGTTTAAGGAAATAATCGAAAATTGCGTGCATCGATCGAACAATCAAACAAAGTTTCCATTATTTTTTTGTTACAGAATGAATCGGATAGGAAAGAACACCGACTCGTCGATAGCCGAAGGTACGTACGCAAACTTAGGCGGTGCCACTGCCGAAGCCGAGCAAACCTACGCGAACGTAGGCTTCGCGGAGTCCACCTCACCCAGTGGCAGCGAGAGTCATCTGAAGAACCCATCGAGACTGCACTCGATGAACGTTCCTGGCGATCTGACGAAGAGCCTCGGGGAAAAGCTGAAAGAACAGCTGATGCTGATGGGCGCGCCGGGCGCCGGCAAGCCGACAATCGCACCGAAACCCGCGACTCTCTGCAAGAAAGCTAGGAGCGATGCGATCGTCCGCAACAGCGAGCCCAGGACCTCGTTCCTTCATAAGACCTCCAAACCGAAGCTCAACGGCGTCATCAACGTACCAAGTAAACTCCTTTATTTTTCGCTTTTAAATTTATTCGTAGTTATAGAAAAAGATTTATTGCACTTATCGAATTGACCGAATTAAAGTATTTGCCAATGCAAGAGAATGTCTGCATTTATTCTAGGAGAGTTACCCCAAAAAATATCGTTTTTTTTTATTTAATTAATTGCCCATGCCGATCGATTACATTAATGCTAAGAATGAAAAGTGGAATCTAATCTTCGACCGTTGAAAACTGAACCTTCATCGGTAGTTTTTTCATCAAAATTTGCTTAAAAATTAATTGCATTAATTGCAATTTCAGAAAAAATGACTGTACCACCGCCAGCCGAACCACCGCAGAACCAAAGCAGTACCGAAGAAACGATAAAGAATCTGCCAAAACCGCCAGTGTCGATACATGGTTTTGATCTTGTGGCGAATTTGCCAACGACGCGACAAGCCGACGAGAGCGAGGAAGAGGAAGAATACGAAGCTTTCGACGAACAGATCGTCGAGCAGCATCAGCGTAACTCGATCATACGCGCAGATAGCGGACAGTCATTGTCCAGTGCCGGAAAAAATTCTGTCGAGAGCGTTTATCATCCGCCGAGTTCCGTCGGGAATGAAGAGGAGGTCTACGAGATCTACGAGTCTATTACGGAATCGGTTCGTTGACTTTGCTTCTTTTTTTTCTTCGAGTTTCCGTATCTGTTTGTTGTTTGTACTATAATTATCTTTCGATTGGATCAGTTCAGATAGGGTTCTGTACAATTTTGAAATATTATTTTTTATCAATTAAGTTTTTTCTTTTCTTCACACAAAAAGATTTAATTTTTACAGTTTCATTTTTCTTGTGATACTTTTCGTAATTTAATTTTTAACCGAAATAGTTATCTCGATTATAAAACTTATCGCATATCGTTACAGCCAGAAGAAAATGGTCATGATTACAATAGCAATGCAAATACGAAAAATCTGGCAAATCCACCTCCATTACCTGCGAAACCTCCACCGAACATTTCATTACTTCAAAATCATTTAAATAAGACGGATACGAAAACAGGTTAGTGTATGTTTTATGCCACAGTTCAATAATAATTGTACTTATTCCTTGCCGTCTCTATAAAAAAAAGCATAAAAAAAGTTTACAAATCTGCCTTCCAAACTAAAAGTGGTATGTATGCTCAGCAAAAACTTCTGAGACGAAATAGTTGAAATTTCATTGATTAAAAGACATATACTACGAGTGAAAGAAAAACCCTGTGAAATGTGTCGTGACGCAGATGCAAAAACTCTCCAACCCGCTTAACAGCCCGACCACATGTGTGCGACGAATGATGCACCACTGGTGCAATATCGGAATTCTCACACAACCTGCTGCAGTTTGGATTCAGTCTTGTTGCGACAATCGCACGTTGTGAGCCAACTTTGATATGGTTTAAAATTGCGGTCATATAAAATTTTAATAGTAGTGCAGAAACGCTCCATTTAAGCATATAAAGCTGCAAAGCTCGCGTTTCCTTTCTAATAAAAAAAGTATAGCAACAAAAAAGAAAGAGATATAAAATTAGAGCGTGTGATGGAATGTGTTCGTGCTTCTACTTGAGACTCGGCGGTCAACTCGTAGGAGGACTTAGCGCTCGACTTGCCGACGAAGTCGCGGATATGATAGTAAGGATCAAGAGGGCGATTGTTCACTCCTGTTACGCACCGCCACCTGAACCACCAGGTATCAATTGGATTGCGTTTTTCGACTCGACCAAATCGAATGTTCTGAGTACGCGTTGCGCTAAAATTCCTTGTGTAACCGATTTAATAATTTTATTCAATATTAAATTCACTACAGCTTTATTGCCTATATTTAAACCCAGAGTATTACTGTACTTGTTTCGAGTAATGTATTTTTCTAAGTGTAATGTCAAAATCGGCCACAAGTCTGAATCGTAAAAAATTTAAAGGATGTTTATTGAAAGCATTCATTATATTCAAATAATTATGGTTTCAATGATTCACTCGCATAACATAAATTTGGCATTTTATTAATTGATATTTTAAAATTATAATACAATTATAGTCAATCATTTATTTTAATAAGACAGATTTTTTTTAATTTTAATTTAATTTACCCTAACTTAATTTACTTAGCTTAATTAACTTAACAAATTTTTCATACTATAAAATAATAATGTGAATCATAATAGGATTACTTATACAGTGTACAAATTGATATTGCTGACGCACATCCTTATAATTACAAAATAATCAACTGAATCAGGCTCGCTTTTTCGTGACATATATATATATATATATTTATGAACACTATTCAAGCGTTACAACTAATTTTATTATCGAATCGTTGAACGAATGAGCGACCAAATCTAAAAACGTCACAGTCAAATATATTTTCAAAGCCTTCATATACCTATATGAAAAAGAAATAGAAAAAAAGCCCAAAATCACGTCGCGCTCGCGCTTGTGCTCACCCCATGCCGCGGGACCAACGCGACGCGCTTGTATATTTCACATCTACCTCAGCCTTCCGAAAAGAGTCAGTCCTTCTCCAGAGCTCCAACTACGTGGTTCGCTTCCGAAAACTCGCGCTTCCCAAACCCTCGGTTCAGTACACGGAAAGACAAAGTTCTTAAACGTCGCGTCGAAATCTTACTGCGCGCAAGGATGGCAGCTCTTATCGGTGAGCCGAAGCGAATCGTGACTCTGGGCAACTTGCGACGACAGACAAGCCTCTCCGAGAGCCTGACTCAGGCTACCCTCACCCAGGCTCGACTCAATCTTGCCAGTTTGTATTTTATCCTAGAATTTCTGCATGACAGTTCATTGATTTGAGTAGCATGATTTTCCTGAGTCTAATACTCCAGTTGTATTGAAGAGAATATATCCCTGTTATTTAAATGACTATATGCAAACAGTGTGAGAATTCTCTCGACAAAAATTCGTTTCTTTTAGTTTTAAATCCAACTCGTTTGAGTGTACCAAATGTGACTCTTGAGCTTATTAGGAGAAGAATACTGTTATTAAGTTTTTGGTTTAAAATAAATATATTACGTAGATCGTATATATTATAAATTGTGGGTATGTTATAATTACTTGTTTTTATAAATTGTTTATTCTTACAGAACGTTCGCTAGATAAGAAATCAGCTACGCTGCCGCATTCTGGGAGCAACACATCACTGACCAACGCGGCCCGACCGTTACCACCGCCGCCCGACAAGCAGTCGTATTATGACAGGCCCTGGTTCCACAATTTGACCAGGGAACAAGCGAATCTTCTAATAGAAGAGCGTAAGTTTTAAGCAGAATTTTAGCACTTATTTCCTATTGCTTTGTATTTAATTCTATTCTCAACTTTAGATGCTGAAATGTATTAAAAGTAGTTTGAAGTTGCTCAAATTTGAAAAGCTTTGATTAAAAAAAATTAAAGGCAACAGTTGGAAATCAGATAAACGTTTACATATATACTTATACAGTTTGTGAATTCCTATATTATAATTGTATTATATAGATTTGTCTCAATATTTTATAGAGTGTACTTATGGCAATTCACATGATGGGTATTTTCTGATGAGGCCATCTACTACAGACCCTAATAATCCACTTACACTGGTCCTGTGGTGCAAGGATAGAGTGTACAATGTTCCTGTACGTAGGAGACCCGATAATAGGTAATTTCACAATAATAGGTATATCAATATTATTTTTAGCAGTATCTATTTAAAATTCCTATAAGTATTTTAAAAACTTAATGTTTAGAAAATATGCTTAAGACGTAATTATTATATGTATTCATCCTCTTTTTGGGTGTTTGGTAATTTTAGTTCTGAATAAATTGTTTCAATGATAAATCTTATAATATGATTAAATACATCTGAAAAAATTCCAGGTATGCGTTAGGATCGTCAAAAACTGACGAGCAATCATTTGCAAGCATCGACGAGATCATACCTTTTTACAAAAAGGAAAAACTGGTATTATACACCGGCGGAGTTCAAACAGGGATCACGAGACTATCGGATACGCCACCGAAGTGAAAATTAACATTAGATTTTTAAATATATACGTAATTGCTAAGCATTTTTTATATTGTACTTTTTTGATCGTATGAATGTTGTTTATTGTATTTCGTTTTATACCTAAGTGCATTGAAAATGTGCGTATACAAATGTCTAAGATGTTTAAAAATTTATTATAAAAATGTTTTAGACTTTTGAGGGCGTGTTAATAATTGGAGTTTTTAAATTTTAACAATTATTGAGAATAATTAAAATGAAATTGAAAATTTTTATGTATTAATTTGTAAATATTTGTAAAAATTACAAATTCGATACAATACAAATTTAAAAAATCCTTTTTCATCATTTCTTTTGAAAAATTTTTTATCCTTGCAGTTTAATTATAAAAAAAATGAAAGGTTATATTAAATATTAGTGTACAAAATGATTGAAGTAGTTTATTGAAGCATTTAAAATCTTTGCATTAAACATATACGACTTGTATCTAAGCGTGTGCAATGGAATTAATATACTATTTATAGCTTTATAAGAAGAATGCATTTATGTATTGTTAGACTGCTAAGATGCGAATTAATTAAATTGTAAAATATTTAGAGTTTATATCAGAGCGACTATTGTGATTTATAAAATTAGAAAAAGTGAAGTATTTTATTACCATATTTTAATAAACATAAATAAAATAATTTTTGTATGAAAATCGTTTTAAAATATGGTACTTAAAATATGTATGTAATATAAATTTTTGTTTTATGAAAATTATAACATTACGGATAATAGATCTTCAATTTTCTGTGTGGCATATTGTGTATTAATCAGCATGTATACACATTTATTTATACATTTAAAATAATGTTTTTTATGATTTTATATATATATATTTATTTATGAAATATAATAAGAGCAATAGTATTAGGATTCACTACTCATTGAAAGAATATACATTTATGCAATACTATTTTATAACAGAAATTATTATTCGTAGAAACGAAATGGGGATTAAACTAAAATGTAAGTTATGATTTTTAAAGTTTTATAATTAAACATTTTTTCGAAAATAAAAATAAATTTATTAAAATTTTTTGAAAATGTAATTTATTTTTAATCACCATATTTTACACACTTTAGGAAATATATAAATTTTTATCAAAACATCTGGCGTTCTAAAATATGTATATAAAAATATAACTTAATTATTAATATCATTCTGTACAGACTTATATAAAATCTTTAGAAAGAATTGCATTTAAAACATCACAAAATATTGCATTGCATACATTACATTAATTAATTATTAATATATATACTTTTAAGTAGAGTAAAAATATATAAATGCTAAAAATTTGCATTTAATATTGTTGGAATTCTGTCATTTTTCTTATTCTCTTAAAGAGCTTCAACCATAACAGCAATTCCTTGGCCACCGCCGATACAAGCTGAACCAATTCCAAGTTTGCCAGCATTTCTCCTCCTTTAATTATAAAAAATTTATTAAAAGTAAATGCCATTGCTATACTTCCTCAATTTCTTATAGCCAGATACAATGTAAAACAAACCTCAATTCGTGTACTAAATGAGCAGTAATTCTTGATCCAGAAGCTCCAAGAGGATGTCCAAGAGCAATAGCACCTCCATTAACATTAAGTTTGTTTATGTCCAAACCTAAATCTTTAGCGCAGGCAAGAGTTTGTGCTCCAAAAGCTTCGTTAATCTGGAAAAGAGGAAAATTGATAAGAAATTAAATTGAACTCAAAATTAAACTGAATTATTAGTTTTTATTTATTACCTCTACTAAGTCTATATCATTTAATGATTTTCCTGTAGCTTTCAGCAAATTCTTGATTGCTGGAGATGGTCCAATTCCCATTATAGATGGGTCAACACCAACAGTGCTGTAACCTACTAAACGTGCCAATGGCTTTAGTCCATTAGCTTTAACAGCTTCTTCACTTGCTAATATGACTGCTCCAGCACCATCGCAAACTCCCTATAAAAATAATAATACTTCTAATTAAAACCTTTTTAATTAATTATTTTTCTTTTTTAAATTTCTCATAATGTAATTTTAATATCTTACCGATGCAGTTCCTGCAGTAACTAGTCCATCTTTTTTGAAAATTGAAGGAAGTTTTGTAAGATCTTCAATTTTGGTTTGAGGTCTGGGGTGCTCATCAACTTCCATAACTACTTCTTGTTTCTTCATTTTCAGAGTTACAGGTACCATTTCGGCTTTGAAATAGCCACCATCATTAGCTAAAATATAAAATTTATTTTATTTGCAATCTGAATGAAATAAATTTAACAGTTATTCAATAAAAGTCAAGTGAGACAACTAACCAACTTTCCATGCGTGTTGACTTCTCAAAGCAAATTTATCTACTTCTTCTCTACTAATTCCAAACTGAGCTCCAAGTTTTTCAGCTGTCATACCCATAGGTAAACCACAATGCGTATCAAGCAAACCAAGCCACAGTGAGTCTTCGAATTCATGTTTCTGACCCAAAATAGTTCCAAAACGTACATTTCGAACAACAAATGGCATTTGACTCATGTTTTCAGCACCTCCGGTTAAAACAATTTTTGCTTCTCCTGTTAAGATGCTCTGTAATTTAATATAAAATGTAGTTACAGTTACAAACCCAAATTTAAAATTTCACATATAATTCAATATTTCTAACCTGAGCACCACTGACTATAGCCTGGAAACCAGAACCACACAACCGATTGACACCTAAGGCTGGTTTCTCAAGAGGAATCCCCACTTTCAATAGCACATGTCTCGGCATAAAAGCGCCATCAGAAGATGAGAGCTTTGGAATATAACAAAATTATTAATATTATATTGTAGAATGCTGTAACATATTATAAATATTACTTACAGGTAAGACATTTCCAAACACTACATTGTCAATTTGTTCTGGCTTCAGGTTAGCAGATTGGAGTGCTGCATTAGATGCAAGAACTGATAATTCTGTTATATTCTTGTTGGTGAACATACCACCCATTTTTCCAAAAGGGGTACGCTTTGCAGCAACAATGAAAATACCTGCAATCACATATTCTATATAAAAAAATTATACAATATATAGTTATAAAGCAGTTGAAAAAAAAGAATCCAGATTATAGTTGCATTATAAAAAAACATTATAAATAAACAATAAATACAAACTTCTGTCTCATATCAAATTCTTTTCTTTATTAACTAACAATGATAACTGTATAACTTCAATTCGAAATTCAGCTACAAAGCAAACAAGATAACATAGCTAAAAAAATTTTTAAGTCCTTGAAAAATTGAAATTTTTAATTTAAAATGCTCTACAAAAATATGCACAACACAATTGCATTTAGGCATAAAAAACTGAAGTGAATTTTAAATAGTTCATGCTCCAAAATTAAATATCTTAAGTCTATATATACAATATAATGTTACAAAGAATAGCTTAGCTTCAGTAAAGACATATTCTGATAAAATAAATAATATAAATAAACAACATTAATAATTAAGATTGACAATATTGTTCAACTGGATGTATAACTGGATTCCTCGCGATTCCATTTGTTATTTTTATCATGAATATAAAATTAATCAAAAATAAGTACTGATATAGACTATTTAAATACCTTTTGAAACAGTAGTCATTTTTATAATTCTATGTAGAATAAAAAATTCCAAAAAAAAAAAGTAAAATATTCTTTGTGAAGATTCACTGATCCACCCTTGATGAGCACGTCCCGACGAATAGTGGCTATATGCCTGCCTGGCCTGTTTGGTGGGCAACAAGTAGATATGATTCTCTAAACGTTATTGGTCAAAGTCCAGCTGTGTGCAGAACGTGTGGTCGTGCACGGCGAAGATATAACTGTACGTCTGTACACGATTAAATTGCCATGTCATGATGTTTTTGAGATGCGTTAGATGCGTGTGTGATGTGCTCTCGCTCTTACGTTACACCGCTTATAAGCGTATTTACCATGATACGCTTTAATTTCAATATGTATCCATCGACTTACATAAGTAATAAAGAACTTTTTTTTTTAAATTTAAATCGAAAAAAATTGATTTTATAAATACTCAAGCTTATGAACTACAGCAATAAGGTCGTATATTTTTAAATTATAGCTTCACTTACGAATTATAATTATCAATTTGCAATGCCAGCTATATTATAATGAATTCCTCAAATTTTATTTTAAAACGTTCAGAAGGGGAGAAAAGAGTGAAATAGTGATTCATTTAAAAAACGTCTTCAAGTGAATATTTTAAAATGTTTTTTTTAAGCTTCTTCCATTAAGTAAAAATCTAAATTTTAAAATCAGCCGGTTCATTCGGACGTTGACTCAAACTGCACGCAGTACATGAAGTATGCAAATTTATGAAAAATTATAATTTTTTCAAGTGTAATTTAATATTTTATTTTTAATTAATGTATACACATGCTGTATATTTTCTTAAATGTTAGTATGTGTATCTAAGCATAACAAGGATTGGGTAAAGGTTTTTAAATAAAAGAAATAGAATTATTTGTATAACTTAAGAAATATTTTTTGTTGGATATTTTAATCAAAATGTAAGTTAATCTTAACATAAGAAAAGTTTACAATTAAAGTACTTAGGTGGAGTCATTTTTTACCTATTATAAATAAAATTTGGTTTATAATAATTATAATATTCGTTATCAAGAGCCAATTTACACTAAAATAGATGGCTGATCTTTAATTACAGTGATTGGCTAGATTTCGTGCAGTTTACTAACAATCTTATAAGAATCACTGCAAAATTACTAAAAAGAGGGGGAAAAAATGAATTGCTCCTCCTAAAAGTCTTGCACTATCTTCTTCTCGTATTTTTCATTTACAAGAGCTATAATTACATGATTTTAAAAAATAACTACAAATGAACAAAGGAAAGATTTACAGGAGTTCTTTAACTTTAAAAAGTTGATAACAAAAGATCTTCTTTAGCGTAGATCGTTCATTCTGTTTTTACGTAAAAACACTATTTTCTTTATACATTAATAATTCCAAAAATTTTTAAAAATCGAATTATACATCTGATCGTTCCTAATTGATGAAAGCAAAAAAGCGATTCATTCTCGAATATCCGCTTTTGTGGCACATTCTTGTCCCTGTGTAAACACAAAAAATGTATTAATTTAATAAAATGTAAACAAAACAATAATAGTGGTTTTAAATGCGTAGGATAAGACTTACTTCTTGGAAGGCATTGTACATTTCCTCAGAAGTTTGATTTGACGAAAAAACAGCTCGTAAAGTGCGCCTAGTAGGAGGGTTCAGAGCATAGTCAATAGCTGCCCAAGTACATTCTTTTTCAATGCGCTGAAATGTCACAAAAAATTTGTATTTTTTAATATTTTTAATTTTAGGTCACATTTTGTAAAGATTCATTTTTTTTAATATAATCATATTTATAATAATATTTATCTTAGATTTTAAAAATTTAAATCAATTGAACAATTATTAATTTGAACAGTAATGCTGGTTTTTTTTCTACGATCAAGCTAAAGTACTGCTGCAATTATGGTTAAAGATAATCAATAGTTTTCATCAAGTCTTTAATCAATGATGAGACGCACCTGCATCGAAGTATCGATGCTTATGACGGACTCACTGGCGATCTGCTTGTTGTCATCCTCGATAACGATCTTTGCCCCGAAGAGATCGGAATCGTAAATTACCTTCAAGTAGCCCATTGCCTGAAACTGCCATGTCAGTTCACCTTCATTTCGCGCGTACAGGGTTGCCCGCTTCTCGAACATTTTCATATGGCTGTCATCATCATCGTCATCGTCTTCATCATCGTCTTCATCTTTCTCATCTTCGTCTTCATCGACATAATCATCACCTTCACCGTAATCGTCTTCATATTCGTCATCAGGTTGATTGTCCTCATACCCAGATTTTACATCTACAAAAATGAATATATCGAAGTTAAATTTAGAAAGTTTAAAAAAAAAATAGAAATATATTATTGTTCGATACAGTTTGATAGTGCAGTGTAAATTGCTGCCTTTTTTTAAAGTTAGTTTTTAACATTGTATTAAAAAACTGTATTAAAAAAATAAAACATTGCAAAAAATATTTAATATAAAAAGATATAATAATTAAGCATAAAGAGAAGTACTTTTAATTTTAGTTATAAAAGAAAGTTTCTGTGAGAAAAAAAATAAAAGTAGATTAAGAAAAATAGTTACTATAAATAAAATTGCTATTGAGACATTATTTGCATTAGGTGTATTACAATTATTTTATTTACATAAAACGAACTATTTTAGTTGAATAACATATAACATAAGTACTCACCTTAGTAAATTATTAGTATTTTTTATAATATTTATATCCATGTTAGTTTATCCATATTATTTTTGAAGATTAATAAGATATATAACAATTAATATGCCATTTTTAAAAATTATGTATTTTGACACTTAATTTTGATAATATTTTTAATGGTTTATAATAAATGCAAAAATGTTTACATAAATTGAGTAAGATTTAGCATCATACTTACAAGTTAATATTTAAAAAACAGTTAAAACTTTTAAGTAATGAAACAAAAAATTGTGGAAAAGTAATTTTTATTGAAAACTGAGCAATCTAAAATGCCATACAAATACTAACATTAAATTTTATTACAGTTTTATAATAACAAGCTTAGATGCAAAATAAAAATAGTATAGCACAAAAAAAAATTAGGATAAAGTATAATTTACAGCACATCGCCTTTGATAGTACAAGGTAAGCAACAAATCTATTTAAGTTTTTATACAAACTACCTGATAAGAAATCTTATTTTATCATTTCCAAATTCTTTAACAATTGTAATTAACTAAATATTTTATTTGTTAATAAATTTTTGAATTGTATACCATACAGTTTCAGAATCGTAGATTATATTAATTTCTCTTAAATTGAGAAAAATCTAAAAATATTTTTATCCTGTATTTTATATATTGAAAGATTATTACAAATTATAAAGAATTAACAATCCCTAAAAATTAAAGGTGTGCAAAATAACAAGAAAAGAAATACCGTTTTTTTTACTGAAAGTCTTTGGTCACTAAAAGATAATCGCTATATTTATATAATTTTTTATATTACACTTCAATTATGTAATAGCTTGGAATCATTACCCGTTGACTTAATAGATTTAAATATATTATTTAATAAAACATTCAGCTAAATTAAATTCGCGTTAGGCGTTTTAAATAAAGTTATATCATTAAAATCAATTTAATAATTGTCTGGAAAATAGTGAAATCTTTTGAGTTTTTCATCAATCATTACACGCTAATACAATAGATTTAAGCTTATGAAAATATTCAATTAAATTGCATTCGTGCTAAGCGTTTCCAATATAAGTTTATAAATCATTAAGGTCAATTTAATGCACGGTTAGAAAACAAATTTATAGTTATGTTAAAATGAATAAATATGAAAAGACAGAGTTACCAAAAATAGCCATACCATTTTCACCTATAGTAAAGTATAACTGCCATACTCACTGATAAATTTCGTGAGATTTACGTGTTTATTAATCATTTTCAGCTTTGTGAATTTTATATTTTAAAATTCTTAATCGTATTTTTTACGAATCATACTTTGTTCTTTGATCTTATTAATCTGCTCTAAGGCCCTTGTAAATAAAGCACAAAAAATATTCCGAAGCATGCTAATCCTTCGATAAAATTGGTAAAAAATAAAAAATGGAAAATTATATATATAAATAAATGTACTTTAAGTAAGCTGGGCGCTTTATATTATAAATATAAAAATATAATGTAGTAAGAACTACCTTTGCTATTTTTTAAACTAAAATTAGCCAAGAATATACTAAGTATATTCTGAATATTCAGCCAAATATTATCGTTCTTAAACACGATTCACGATATTCATCACCAAATTCGGCAGTTCGCTAATGTTTATATAATACAGAAAATTAAAAAAGCTCCTAATCCTAAAACAATTTTCTCATTCGCTCTTCTTCATATTGCGAAAAGCGTAAGCAAGCTCTCTTTTCTCTAGCTAACCTTGAGTTTGCCTTTCGGCTAAAGCGCGCTGCGCCTTATCAATCGCCTCCTTGAATTGTCCGGCAAGCTCGGGCGTCTTGAATTTTACGGCCAGTTGTTCAACCTCAGGATTATCGGCCTCGGCATAGTTCATACCCGCCCAAACCCATGCCCTGTCAGACGTATTGAGTTCGCGGAACTCAAGATCTGGGGTGAGCAGAAGATTACATACGACTTTGTGCACTTGCTCTCGACGCAACAAAAGTCGATAGGTGTTGTGCTCTGCGTGATGCAGCAATTTCATCTCACCGGTACCACGCTCCTTCCACTCTCTCGTATTTTGGTCAAATCTATACAGTTTTGCCCGTTGGCAAAATACTGGAAATAGAAAACATTTGGATTTTTGAAAATTTTTGCTTTTAATAATTGAGAATATATAGACTACACTTAAACAAACTCATATTTTAAATAGATAGCATCCAATTGAATATTTTTATTAATTCACTACTATAAAGTAATTTTAATAGAGACGATATAAAACATAAACATTCAAACATTCTTTCAATTGCTCGTTTTTATTGCCATACCTTTCTCTTCATCTTCTTCACCTGTTCGAACCTCAATAGCATCTGGCAAAGGAATAATTGGTTCGAAGTAAGGATCATGATCATCTCCGTTTTCATTTTCTTCATCACCTCCTTCTTCATCATCATCCTCTTTTTTCGCGTTAGTTTTTGATGGTGTCTTCTTTGATTCATGTTTTGTAACAGATTTGCCTCCAAACACTGAAGCTCCTGCTCCATCGAACGTGAAATTCGGATCTACAACAAAAAAATTTATAGAAAATTTGATCGTTTGACCATGAATTTATCTATTAATATATTTTACTTTATATTGATTATTGTATATACCTTTATGGAAGGCGGGCTGTTGTGTGGGACTGGTCTGATGGGCCAGGGCGGAGAACGTCAACGAGCCTTCGGTAGGCAGGAAGCTTACACCCTCCTTCTTCGTGGCATCCTCAGCCGTAGATGCAGGTGGCTTGCTAGTGAAGAGATTGGCGGCTGGTAGTGGGGCCGTTGCATTCGAGAAGGGCTTCGATGCGTCTCCACCGAAAAGAGATGTGCCACCGATAGCTGTAGTCGTAGGCACTGTTGGCTTTGCATTGGTAGTCGTTGTACTGCCGAAACCAGTCGTACCAAATGTACCTAATTAAAGATAGCAAGAGGATTTAATAATTGTTCCTGAAAGTCATCAAACATTTGTATATTGTTATCGCCTACTACGATAGTGTTCTTTATTTCTCACCCAACTGCGGTCCTTGTGTGTTGTTCTGTGTAGCCAATGAACCAAACGTCGGTGTAATGGTCGTTTGCCCACCAAACAACGATGTCGTCGTCGTACTCGTGCCAAATATCGAGTTGCCGGTACTGGTAGTAGTCGAAACAATGGTCGCTGAACCACCAAAAATGTTAGTCGAGGGTAGCTTACTATCGCCAAAGATATTTGTTATCGGCGGTTTCGTCTCGCCGAATATATTCGGTTTTGCATCAGCAAACAAGGGTGTCGAGTCACCGAACAGAGGCTTACTGTTACCGAAGATATTTTTCACGGGTGCAACATTAGCAGTCGTTCCGGGTGGCGCGGAGAAGATCGAGGTACCAAAGACTGGAGTCGCCGTACTACTTGGAGTACCGAAGACAGACTTGGTGGTGTTATTGGAAGCAGTGGAGCCGAAACCACCAAAGATATTCGCAGTCGGGACAGGCGCTGTTGTTGTCGTAGTTGTGATAGATGGCAGAGACTTAGCAGTTGTTGGGCCACAAATTTTCAAATTTTCCAAGCCTGTTTCTTGCGAATCTGTCTTAGCTGTTGTTTGATTACCGAAGACGAAGTTTGTTGGCTTAACGGCTAAACAGATACCAAATTGATCATTAGAAAATTGATTCATACGTTGAAAACGAAATTCAAATTTTCTTCATTGCATAATTTTTCAGTAAATTATAATTACTGTAATGTTTAATAAAGCAAATCTTTAAAATCATGCTTACCTGGGTTCACATCACCAAAGCTACGATTACTGGTATTGAAAACTTGCGGTGTAGAAGTACCAAAGGTCATCTTTAAACCGGAGCCAGGAGTTCCGAAAGCGTTGAATACTGACTGGGAAGTAGTAGCTGGCGTTACTTCATTTGCTTTGATTATTATTGGTCCACTCGGCTTTGCTGACTGCTTCGTCTTGTTATCGAAAATAAATTTGTCTGCATCACGACAACCAATACAACCGGGACAATCATCTTTGTACTTGTAAGCGTAAAAGTTTTCAGGTAACTGTAGTTTTAAAGCGGCTGCTTTCTCTTCAGCTGTTACCTTTGAAGATGATTCATAAACGATCTGAGAGAAAAGAAAACAACTTTTCTTAGACTCGTTTTTTTTAAGTAGTATGAACAGAAATAATGTTTAATATTAACCTGTATATCGGATGTTGAATCTTTTCTAGTCGAGGTAGTAGTGGTAGTAGTGAGATTACTACTATCAGATTTACAGACGTCATCTATGGCTTTCTTAAATTCTTCAGCGACCTCAGGTGTTTTGAAACGGCAGGCGAACTGCATGTATTCAATCTCACCTTCGCTGTAGTCACCGGCCGACCACATCCACGTTTTATCGTCCTTCGGCGTAATCTCCAAAGAAGAGGATACCGCGTGGTTTAGACATAGTTTCAGCACCTAAAGTTTTCATATATCAGAAATAATAAAGTTAAAAAAAACAATGTCATAGTGTATCTTTTTTGTTATAGTATAAAATGAAATTTACCTGATCTCTTCTCATTACGAGTCTGAGCTTCTTAGTATCCGTATGCCTGAGTAGCTTAATATCTCCAAGCCCTCTCTCCTTCCATTCCTTGGTGGTTGTATCAAACTTGAATAACTTAGCCCTATGGCTATATAACACGTCCTCATTCTCCTCGCCAGTCTTTACGTCGATTTTATCAGGCAGAGGAATAACTGGTGGGAAGTAAACGTCTTCGGCTTCTTCGACAACCTCCTCGTCACTTGTTTCTGCACGCTCGGGAGATTTGACTGGTGGTGATTTGGCTTGGAATTGGAAGTCAAACGATTTTCCTGGTGAGCCAAAGGTAAATGGTCCACCACCTACGCTGTTTGGAGGTGTATTTGGTGGTTGTGTGCCAAATAAGAAGCCTGAGGTATTTGGTGTTACTGATTTGTTGCTGCCAAAGATCGAGATAGGAGAGGACACAGCTTTCTCACTTGGTTTGGATGACAGACTGAAGTTGAAGCCTGAAGATTCTTTGTTTGCTGCTGGCTGACCAGACTGTAATAAGACAAACACATGCGTTTACTTAAAATTCTTATAGATTTAGAAATTCTCAAAGACTTTAAGACTACAAAATTGGACAAACCTGAGGTATTCCGAAAGAGAAGGTAGCTTTAGTGTCAGGCGTTTGTGAATTAATTTGGAATCCGCCGGTAGTCTTGGGCTTGGGAGGCATGGATGGATCTTTGGGTGCGTCGCAGGCTGCACAGTACTGGTTGGACTGGGTATTGCACGTGTAACAGGCTTTGCACTCCCACGAGCCTGAAGGTGGTTTGAACATCTCCGACAGCGGTTTGTTTACAATCGGTGTCGACGCAGGCGTCGGCGGGACACTACCTGGAGCTGCTTTGTTATTACTGAATGGAGCGGAAGCTTTACAGGCTATGCAAGTATCCGCGCCTTCGTTGTTTATTGTGTAGCAGTCCTTGCACTCCCACGAGCCTGCAATGGCAGAAATTATTTTTCTATTAAATTATCTAAAATAAACCCCTTTTTTCACTTTAAAATTATTTTGTGAACTTGAACATTAAATATTATATTATGACAAATAAATTTTATATTAAATTTATTAATATACTGTCTGAAAGAACTTACCAGCCCGTGGCTTAAACTGCTCGAACAGATTTCTGCTTACAGATTGTGGAGTTGGCTTTGTTGATGCAAGAGTTGTTACAGTGGCAGTGCTAACAGGAACTGGCCCCTGGCAGGATGCGCAGTTCGTGGCAGTGGCACTGTTGCGCGTGTAACAATCTTTGCATTCCCACGAACCTGTAGCAGGTTTGAACATCTCCGAAAGTGGCTTTTGCTCGGGTGCTATCGAGTTGGCTGATCTGCTGGCCGGTTTTGATGACTTCTGCTGGAGATTCAACACTGCTTTATGGAAGAGGGAAGCCTGAAACCAAATTACACGCATTTTGTATATTTTACTGTTTATACTAGAAATGTTACAATACTCATGTTTAGAAAAAAATTAAAAAAAAAACAAGTTTGTACCTGATTATAATTTTTAAATCGTGCCAAATACGTATCAGTTTTGTTTTTGTCAGTTGCGATTGTCCAATTTACAGCATCAACTTTCACATTGAATAAAACATTTGTTGAAATTATTTGATTGTAGATAGTTTTGGTATTATCTTCATTGATCATCAAGAGACGGATTCTTCCAGTTCCTTTTTCCGATAAAAGCTATTTGACAATTTATTTGCTTTAGTATATACAAAAAAGACATTATATCTGAAAATTAAATCTTCATCAACATACCTTTATGGTCCCATTGCCCTTTTCTTTCCAAGTTTTATTATCACTAGTGAAATGCATAAGATTTATGCTTAGTTCCAATACAACGATTTCGTTGTCTTTTACTCGAATCACAGTATCTAGATTTAGAACATTCATACATATATTAAAAATTTGAGATATACAAAATGTACTGCATTCAACAGAATATAATATTTATATATTATGCACCTTTAGCTGTATCCGTTACTGTAGCAACAAGAGGACGTCTAAGAGTAGTCTTTGCAGCTGTAAATACATTGTTCATATGACGCATTAAAACATACTGCTTGCGAAATAAAATTATTCAAAATTAAATAAATAATAATAAACTTAACGATGGACATTTATAAAAAATGTAAGTATAAATATAAAATATACAATTGACAAAATTACTTACAATCTTGGCCAAACACAGTTGGTGGATTTCCTGAAGAAGCCGTATTAGCGAAGCTGAAATCTGTAGGAGTCGAACTCTGATCGGAGGATTTGACGAAGGAGAATGAGGCGAAAGGACTGGGTTTTGCCGTCTCTTCAGGTTTCTTCTTCGTAGAATCGGGAGTTTCTGTTGATGCGGGTTTTTGGATGATCGGTGACGACGAGAATGTGAAGCCGCCAATCTTTTCAACTGCTTTGTTTTGAACTGGTTCTGCTTTTGCAGGTTTTGCCGCTATCTTACTGTCCGTACTAGAAACATTACAGACAAGGTTTTTCATTTTTTTTAGTTACCAGATCTTACGTTAATATGTAAATGAAGATCTTTGCGTTTAATTACACCATTCGCAGATATAAAAAGCCCATTGTATCAAATAATGTATGAAATAATATATTCTAAAATCAACACTTCATCTAGATAAGGAAACTACAACCACAATAACTTTTACCTGCTCGAAACCTTGGTCTCAGGGGTTTTAGTGGAACCTTCGAGTGGCAAATTGTTCTTGGCCTTATCGAAGTTTTCCTTGAAATTAGTAGCCTCCTCAGCGGTCTTAAATCTGATGCAAAGCTTTTCGATCCTTAATTCCTCGTCAGCAAAATCATTGGCCACCCATATGTAGGCCTTGTTATCATTGTTTGGCATCAATGTTAGTTCCATATCCCGTCTGAGCATGTGATTAGCACAAATTTTGAGCACCTGCTCGCGACGCATCAATAATCTCACTTTGCCCTCAGAGTTCTTCAGCAACTTAACATTACCAATGCCGCGCTCCTTCCACTCCTTATCGACGAAACGGAAGAGTTTGGCGCGGGCACAGAACAGCGTCTCCTCGTTTTCCTCACCCGTAGTAACTGGTACTTCATCGGGCAGTGGAATTATAGGCGCAAAGTCAGGGATCGGGTCGTGCTCGACTTCCGTTACGTCGCTACTACTGTGCTGAGAGCCCGTCGACAGGATACTTGAATTCTGATTGTCTGTTACTGAAAATAATTATTTATTAAAGAACGTTTCATGACTTATACCAGACAGAGCTTACACTATGACATGTAAAAATTTTTACTTTCGAAATACAAATTTTTATTTCTAGTAAACTAAAGCTCTTAAAAACATTTCACTAAATAAAATTTTAATGTCAGCAGAATTACTGTAATACTTTGAGATTTGTAAAATCTTAAGTTATATAAACATAAAGCTAAAGAAACTCACTGCGCGACTGCATGGCTGGCGATGTGATGGTAAGGGTAGCGGACAGCGGTGGCAAATTGACGGTAGTAGGTATAGTCGGTTGGGACGGCATTGATATCTGATAGCTGTGTGGTACCGTATTGTTTGGATCTTGAGCTCCTGAGCCCTGTACAACGCCAAGCCTGTGCTGAGCAGGTATTGTGACGCTGAGCATTGGTTGAACTGTAGGTACCGTGGTTGGAAGAGTATCCGAGGTCGTGATCACTACATTGATGGGTGGTGCTTTCCGTGCACCTGTTGCTGCTGGTACCGTTGATGCAGTCGAAGTATTTAGATTGTCCTTGATCAATGACGAGGTATCTGGTATAACGTTCGAATCGCTGGCCAATGTATAACTGCAATTTCACATAATTATTTTATTTTTTCGTCTTTTTTTTAATAAACTGCAATTTTTTTGAAAAAGGTCCAGAGTCTCTTGGAACTTACCTCAGTTTTGAATCGTTCTTGATCTGATCACTCATCTGCAGTCCAAGCGATGGTTGTTGCGGTGCAAGATGCTGAGATTGAGAGTGTACGTAATCGGGCAGTTGTCCAGCCAGTCTTTGAGCGAACAGACTGTGTTGCAGAACGTTCTCAGTCATCTGTTGCATGGAAGCAATTGGCTGCTCAAGTCCACTTCGATAGAGCGAAGACATAGGGTAGACACCAGCAGCAGCGGCTGCAGCTGCAGCTGGATAGAGACCAGACATGTGTTGATTGGCGGCCGCAGCAGCCGCAGCTGGATCAGGGAAGGGTAGGTGACCACCCTGATAGTAACCTTGGAGCGCAGCTGCTGTAGCGGCAGGCGAAGAATAGACGAGTGGTGAATACGCATGACGTTGCGCTGAAGCAATATTCTGAGCGAACAGATTCTGAGCAAGGGCACCAGCTGCGGTGCGGTTATTCATTGCAGACGGTATTGATGTGTTACTGTAAGTGTTATAATCCCTGTAAATAGAAATGAGTAAATTACTGTTTACTTTAGAATCTAAAATTAAAGAAAACAAATTACATTTGAATGGTAGATTTAGAACAGAAAGTAATTTAAATTTTACCTATAATCTTCTTCGATGTAGCCTCCATATAAATCTTCTTCCATATTGTGGTTTGCCACTGGTGGCGGCTGAGGACGTGATTTACTGCTACTTTCCTTGCGTGCACTTATTCTGATTAGTTCATCAAGTTTTGATATCATGGCTCTGTGTTGTTCACGATTTTGATCTTTTAAAGATTCAATAGAATGGACAAGTTGGCGGATTTGTGCATCGAGTCGTTCAGGACTTGGACGTGCTTCCTATAGCCAAAACGTTAAAAACATTAATTAAGGAATAGTATTTTAGTAAAAACTTATATTACATGTATCAGTTATTATAGCTTTGTAAAACTTACATTACGATTACGAGATAAATCTAACATATCTTGATTATGCTGCCGAGGTGTACTGGACTGTCTAGGTGTTCGTCGCATGTTTCTTATTGGCGTTTGCATAGAATGGTTTAAAACAGGCAAGGTATTAGTAACTATTGGTTGTTCGTCGCTATGCGCAGATGAGTAACTTTCTTCAGAGAAATCATCACAATCATTTCTATTACCTAGAAATTTGAGTAGTTCTTAAAATATTTATCCAAATAGCAATGTGAAGATTTAGTATATGAAAGATATAAATATAAATGATAGAAATATAAGAATTAATTCCTCGCATCATTATTGTATTGATAGTGACATAAAATGTAAAAACTATATAAACTTACGATCAGTGTATAAAGTATCTGGATCAATTCTTTTTAATTCATTTTCCACTGATGTAATGTGTGTGCATAATTCAGAATTTAATGGATGCTTTGGATCAGCATCTGGGCTACGTAGGCGATCTAATGTAAGGTAAAAACAGTTTCTAGCCTTAGATAAAATAATTACATGCTGAGATCTCATTTCTGAAGTAACACTTTCTTTTGGCAAGCAATTCATTGACTCATCAGCCAGCTTTTTGTAAATCTGAAAAGAATATTATTTATGTAATCGTTTGTAATTTATGAAACAAACATAAAACTGTTTAACCTTTAGACTGCCGGGATTTGAACCTTCAAACCGCCCTTTAAAAGTGGCCAAATTAGTGTCTCATATCATGTATCAACTATATATAAAGTTCATGTCAGAGGGTGCGTCTATATATAGACTTTCCGGCAGTCTAAAGGTTAAAGAAATAAAGTGAACATGTGGAAATATAGTCAAAATAATTACTTTGCCCTGTTCAAATGATGCTTCTGGGCATTTTAATGCCTGAAGAGCCTCAATTGCTTGCTCGTACAGCTTGTCTCTGACAAGTTTCTGAGCTAATAATAATTTACCTTCTTCAATAGCATGTGTTAATTCCATATTATTCATGTCTTTTCTGGAAATTCATAAATACATTTTTATATGTTGGATATAAAGAATTTTATGAATAAATATTAAATTAAACTATACCCAATGTATTCAAACAATTTCATATGCGATGTACGAATCGCTTGATTATTTTGTAGTCTTTCAAGTAAAGGAACAGCTGCTGACCAATATAATTCAGAACGGCTTTCCAAAGCAGGAATATCGCTACTTTCATAATTTTTTTCTTTTAATTGTTTTGCCTGTATAAAAAGGAGTTAGTTATTCAATATAAAAATGGAGTATTTCATTCAATTAAATTTTCTTCATAAAATTGTATTTACTCACTCTGTAATGGAAAATTCGAGCTAAATGAACTAAAATAGCAGGGTGTAAGCCGTGATTGCCGATACAACGAACTGCTTCTAATCCTCTTTGTAAGATTTGTCTAGTATCGCCTATGTCATCAATACCTTCATTACAATACATTTTATAAGCTGCTATCCACCTAAAATTTACCAATATTAATTTCATAACTAAGAAAACTCATCTATAAATAAAAATGAATTGTATATATTCAGTTTCTTTATTACTACATACCACTTTTCTTGATCTTCAGTACAAAGTGTATTTGTCAAATCTGCTGGAAGAGTAGGAAGTCTATCAGGATTTAAAAGATTATTTCGCTGTTGTTCTTCAACTGTAGCAACAGCACATAATACTATAACAAAAAGTCAAGAAATTATATGTCACCAGCTCTTCAAATTAAGAAAAATTTTATTATAAGTTTTTCTGGCTAGTTATGTACCTGCAGCATTCAAAAAGGCATCAACATCAAGACGACTAAGAGTTACGGGTGAGGCTTGATTTAGATTATAAACAGAGAACTGTAGTTCAGGGAATAAATGGGAGGATAGATTTGGTTGAGGTCCTTCGTGTTTGCTTGAGTAAAGGCTACCACTATTCCGGCTTTTGACTGCAGGCCAAATTTGATGATGGAGAGAATATGGCCACACTTCTTCAGCAACTTCATCATACCTTTTCAATTCATTGTGGGAGACAAGTCGAAGAGGAGGATTCAATGCATTATTGTTAGTGAAATATGAGCTGCGCACTTTCTGATATATTTTACCTACGAAAATCCTCTGAAATAAAGAAGCAACTTAAATTTTGATCTTTGCATGACAAATAATTTATATTAAATGCTACATAAAATATTTATTCTGAATTAAAGCATAAAAATCAAAAATTTTCAAGTAGATAAAATATTTTATATAATGCAAATATAAGCCAGTTGAGTATTTTAATCATGTACCTGATAAACTCGTTCCCTCCACGAACCAGTGCAAAACTTTTCGATATTACTTATTAATTTTTTCTGATTGCCTTTAGAATAATCATGTAGAACGTGACCTGAAAAATATTTACAAAATTGATTAGGAGTGATTCAAAAGTAAGTAATTCTGAGGACAACATATGGATTTTGCACAGTAATCAGTAGAAGAATCCGTATAGAAAAATGAGAATCTAGAAAGTAAATTTATCCAAATATTTGAAAAAATTTTTAAGAAAAATATGAGAAAGAAATAGTTTTAACAGTGACAATGAAATTTAAATACGATAAATATAAATATAAAAAAATTACAATGGTAATTATAAAATGGAGTATAAAAACATGCTAAACTAACATTATACAATCAATGTTGAGATCAATGTTAATTTTATTTAACTAGAAAAGTCATACATAACTTCAAAATACCTTTTTGTTATTTACTAAACTCTATGTTTATAAGTACAATATGCCAATAAAGGTTAACACGTCAAAATTACTAAACAAATGCAAAATAATTGAATGATACATTTTTCTTTTTCCCAATTTTTTGGAATGATTAAAATTTAAATAATGGGTCAACGATTAAAAGTCAATCGCCTTCATAATGAAAAACCAGAAAAAGCAGTAAATGTAAAACAAATTCTTGAAAAATGAGTAATACTAGTATAAATTCTCTGATTTTAGGTAGAATGTTATGAATAACCCATAAAAATTTTACTTAGTATTTCAAATGTAATAACATTTTTAGCAAATATGTAGATACAGAAAATAAAATATTTGTGAAATTAGAAGTTATTGACCTCTATAAGCTACTGAAGGTAAGTAGTAAATTTGTATAAGTAAATACTAAAAATTGCGTAATTAAATCAACGACGTTTTGAGCTGCTTATTCAAGTTCTTCTTCAGAACAAATCAAATAAAATTGCCAATTGCTCAAATAAAAAACCTAGAAACATTACTGATTTAACCAAGGAGATTTTATTTATTTATTTCACATTGTTAATTATATATTATATATATAGTCTAAACTATTCATTCTTTTTTATACTTGGACAGCTAAAAAGAAGCTGGAATCTTCTTCCTGCAGTTATAAGAATAGTGCAGTCATTCCAATTATTCAAAAATAAATTGCCTAAAGAATTAACACACTATTGATTACATTTCTATTTTAATTTATATGGTGTACTCTACGGTTACATTACTTTTTTTTGTGTTTGTATAGAACATATAATGTCCATTAATTTTATAATAAAATAAATAAATAGATAGATAAAGGGATAGGTTCAACTTACCAGCTTGACTGCACCGATAAGATCCTTCACGATACCATAATTGTAATTGATTCTTCATTTGACTATCAAGATAGGTAGCCCAAGAGGCTGTGAGATCAATGGGTTTTATGTGCACTGCAGTTAGTAGTAGGGGGGCACTTAGTCTGCCAGCTTCACTCCAGCTGCTCTGCTCACGTTTAGTATTTTGTAGTAGTAAACATGCCATGTGGAAATGTAACTGACCCCACATGTGCAGAAATATACTTTCTGTCAATGAAGGGTAGTTTGAAAAGCTTTGAGCTTTAGCTTCAAACAAATGTTGATCAAAGCTGCAACAAGAAATATTTGGTAAAAATGCTTTAAATTTTATAAAAATTACTTTATAAATTTTTCTGAATCAAAGAAATAAAATAAAAATTTCTGAATTACTAAAATTAGCTACATATAGTTGGTTTTAATTATTAATTAAAATAATGATACTTACTTATACACTGCTTGTATTGCTTCAGATGTCTTTTTGACAATGTTGCCCTGCCCTTTAAGAGACAAAGCTGCATAACGTTCCAATGAAGAAATGTACATAATCCAAAAAGACCAGTTCAACTGCTTATTGTTTTTGCACTTCAAAAATAATTCACATAGAACTTGATACCAAAGCAGACTATCTCTATGTATGTTTGTTGCTTCAATATCAGTAGCGTGCTTGTAAGCTTCATCGAATTTGCTCTTATCCATGTAATGTTTTAAAAGTTTTACACGAAGCTGGACATCTGTTGGTCGAGTTGTTAATTCAGCTGTAAAGAAAGATTAAAATTCATATAAATCATCATAATTCCAAGTCTTATTAAATATTAAAAATTAAAAAAACAGGAAAATGCTGTTTTGTTACCTGTAATAAGGTTCTCAAGATCTTGTTCATTGTTAGTAGGTCTTTCTATTGACAAAATTTTTTCTTTTAACTGAAAAACAACTTTGTGACGAGGAAGATATTTGTCTGCTCTTTCTACCCAGTATTTTGCCCTATTAATGTCTATTCCTACATCAGGATCAGCCATTAATTCACACACTGTTGAAAATAGAAAATGAGTATTGACATACTTGAATACATTGTTCTTTTTCTAAAAATTTGTTTCAAAAGAGTGTAAAAAGTAATATAATATAATAAATAATACCTTTTAAAACAAGATCTTCTTGTCTGCTATCTAATTCAAAAGCAAATTTATACTGAACAAGTGCACCATCTTTTTGTCCCAGAGCCTCAAAAATTTGACCCATAAGTTTGTGTGCTTTTGCTTCTTTACGAACTTCAACATATCGTGAAAGATAACGTTTGGCTGATTCATAATCACCGACATTGTAATATAACTCTCCTATTTTATAACATCGTAAAGACCTCTGTAAAATCAAATGAAATTTCAAATTAATAAATAACAAATGCGACACCATTACAATAAATGTATTAATAATAAGCAAATAAATAATCTATGTCACAGATCTTTATTAAAGAAGTAAAACATTTTAACAATTAGTTTAAACTAATTCCTTTTCTACTATTAGATAATTCGAATATTTTATAATACAATAATTCAATTACCCAAAAGAAAAAATCAATCTTATGAATATAAAAATTAAATTAAATATCAGTATTACAAGTGTTGACACTTGAATGTGTAAGGACAGCATTTGAGTGTACACACTGTACACTGACCCTTGCAATAACACAACATTGCTCAACATCTATGGGTTAAGATGAAAACCTCTTATCAAATGTCTCAATAAGAATCTATAACTAAGTAAAATTACACCACAGTTTATTCAATGAAAATTAATGAGAAAACAAACGAGATATCGAGACTGGGCACGCGGTGTAAGATTTCGCGCGCTCATAAATCCGTTTTGGCGCGTCTCAAGGGCAAAGTCACAAATCTCACCTCATTCTCATCCGGTAGTTTACGAAAGATGTCCTGCACGTGGCGATCGACGTCCTTCTTCGTCCGCAGCATCTTTTCGGCGTCGCTCGCGACAGTTTTCCCACGTTTCCTTTTCTACAAAGCACTTATCTCCTGGTGCACACGAGCACGTTAACCTCTCGGGACGCGACCAAGGCGCCGGTCGCTTCTTCCTTCCTTCCTTTCACGCGCTCTCTCGCACAACCGCTTTCAACTAATGTGTACCTACGTCTTTTCCCGTATTTTTTCTCTCTTATCCGCTCCTCGATATGTTCGTTATCAAGGCCCGGAGCTGCTGCGGCTTTTCCAACGCATAATCTCGCAGCTTTTACCCGCCTTTTGGGTTCCCAACACTAACGTGTGCGTGAAGCTTGGTCTTTGAGCTCAGCTCAACTCTCTTCTTTTTCGACTCCTTTCTCGATCGAGACTCTCCGCTCTTTTTCCCTCCGTAGAGGCCAATTCGCAGCCGTTGCCTATACCGTGAATGTATGCGTGCGTTTGTGAATATATACTTATACTTATATAAATATATACGTATATATGTGGCGCTTGCGGAATGAACTGTGTATATACGCGACTGCGAATCGTGGCCTGTCGGATGCCGCGATTGCCGAAGCTTCGAAGAGAGTATCCTGTACTGTACAGTGTACCAAAGGTATATATATTCACCAGGTGAAAACGTGTGAGTATGTGAGTGCGCGCACTGCGCAGTGCGCAGGCGGCAGGCCGCAGCGCGAGAAAATACGGCTTACATATACTCTATAGTCTATAGATATAGTCAGTATATATAGATATATATATATATCTGCACAGTGCACCACAGTCCACAGTGCACGTGGAAATGTTCTGTGACCGTTCAGAATTACAGTAACATGACGCAGCATCATATTTTCGAATGATTATAACACAACATTAAACGGTTGAAAGTACATGTAAAGAAAAATATCGACTAAACCAAATATAAATTGTCTTGCATAGTAAAAAATTTTAACAATACCTTCTCCAGTATTTATGTAAGCATTTTGTGTAAATATTTAATGTGTTTGCGCTAAGGGGTGAATAAAGTACTTATTGAGTTAAGTATCATTAAGCCTTATTAAATAAAAACTTCTGTTTTATTTGTACTTCAAAAATTAATTATGAAATATACACGAAAGAAATAGTACATACCAAAACCGCTATTAACAAATTATAAAATATAAATTCGAAGTAGATTTAATAATTGCAAGTCGAGAATTTGATTAAACGTAAACATTAGGTTTAAGTATTTAGATAAATTAAATATACTTATATCGGCTAGAGGAACTCAGCGGCCAATGTTACTTAATCGGGATAAAAAAATACCGAAAACCTGCGTTTTGTTAGCTGCGTTTGCAAAACTATTTAGTTTGTCCTCGCAGTTTTTCGTTTTGTCAGAAAAAAATCGAAAAGTTGTAGCTATTCAATTTTGCAGTAAAGTGGCTTCCGTTTACGCTAGAGATGGTTTAAAGATACATAAATATGATGAAACGTTTGCAAAAATTTTGCGGTTCACATATATGTAATGGGTTTTGGCAATTATTATAACTATTAGCAATAAAGAAATAATTTTGTTAACGGAGTATGAGCACTAAAATTTATAAGCGAATGTGTGCGCCTGCGCAAGAGATCTAGGGATTTTTTTGTTTATACAACTGTCATTTAAAAACATCAGTTACTACTAATAAATAAGCAAAATAAAGAAATAAAACAATTATTATTTCTTTAGTAATACAGGCGGGTGCTGCAGGTGAACAACATTGGGTCGGGGGTTTTGTTTATTATTATATTTATATAATAATATATTTATCATCCCTCAATGAGTGCTGTTGCTCGATACGAAAAACTTAGAAACATATAAACGCGGTTACACGTTCAACATCTTAAAAACACGTAAAAAACTTAGATTCACGTAATATTTTCTGTAATAATAAATTAAAATATTTACTTAATTCTAAAGCACTGTCTCATATTTCATGCAAGTTTACACTAAACATAATAATAAACAAAACCCCCTTACCCCACGACCCAATGTTGTTCGCCTGCGGCGCCCGCCTGTATTACTAAAGAAATAATCATTAGAAAATATATTAAATTGTTTTATTACTTTATTTTACTTATTTATTAGTAGTAACTGATGTTTTTAAATGAAAGTTGTATAAAGCAAAAATCCCTAGATCTCATGCGCAGGCGCACACATTCGCTTATAAATCTTAGTGCTCATACTCCGTTAACAAAATTATTTCTTTATTGCTAGTAGTTATAATAAATGTCAAAACCCAGTACATATATCTGAACCGCAAAATTTTTGTAAACGTTTCATCATATTTATCTTTAAACCATCTCTAGCGTAAACGCAAGCCACTTTACTGCAAAATTGAATAGCCACAAATTTTCGATTTTTTTCTGAAAAAACGAGAAACTGCGCGGACAAAGTAAATAGTTTTACAAACGATACTAACAAAACGCAGTTTTTCGGTATTTTTTTCATCGCGATTAATTAATGTTGGTCGCTGAGTTCCTGTAGCCCCTATACAGTGTACACTATAGTAGTGCAATTTCACAACTTCATGAAAGCAAAAAAAGGAAAACCGGCATGCCACGCGTGATCTGTAATGGCGGGATTTTAAATAATTCTGGAACATGCCGGCAGACGCCATATTGATGTATAAGAGGATGATAATACCTATATGGTAGGTAGGGGAAGGTGGGGTTAAATGGGCAAGCGGGTAATATGAGTATTTTTAATATCTCCAAAACTATATATTGTTTATAAATATAGTTTCTTTCTGTGATACTTATGAATGTAATAAATTAAATTATGCAAAAACAAAAATTATCAATATCGGAAAAAATTAAATAAAAATCTTATAAAATTTCAAGCTACGTAAAACTTATTTTAGAGTTTTTTCAAAGCATATAAAAAGGTAATATTTATATATATATTCTCTCTTCATTAACTAAAATTAATAATTTAGTTTTCGAACTTTAATTTCCATACTTATTTTTTATTTACATATTTAATATATAGTCAAAATAATAAAGCTAATAAAAAGTTACCTGTGGGTCGAAATGATCGAAACACAAGGGAGTAAAATGGGCCGATAGGATCACGAACAAGCAGACGACCGTTAACCTACAATCGTGGGCTTAAGATGTAGGGAGAATCTGTGATTTTAGATTTGTTAAGAATAAGTGTTACGGTGCAATAAATAATGCCAAGAATTAATAAAAAATTAATAAAAATGTGTTCTTAGATTTAATAAAAAAGAAAAACGTTAAGTAG
>UELU01020422.1:3959-16937 GCA_900490025.1 Megastigmus dorsalis
AGCGGGACTTTTTTTTCCAAATACCGTAGTAGAGGTTCTTTTTCCGTCCGAAAAAAGCCCGAAAAAATTTTCGATCTCCAGACGGGAATCGAACTCACGACCACTTGAGTCGCTTTGTATTAGCAGGCAAGCGCCTTACCCACTAAGCCAAGGACGGCTCTCAGACCACGAGTTACGCGGACAGTTACAATGTGAGAGCTCCGTGCTCTCACTTCTTCTCGGTGTGTCTGTGCGTGTGTATACTCACACACGTACCGCCGGCTCTCGTTACGGACTCGTCCGCTCAGCTTCTGATTTGCAACACTTGGCTGCAAGTCCCGCGTAGAATTGCGGTATCCGTGGCTGGATACGGGAATGAGCGATAGATAAAACACGCGAATGACACGTAACAATGAAGACGTTTATTCGTCTACAGAAACTAATACATATTAATTATACGCGAGGTGTTTGTGTGTGTGCGCTGGCCGACACGGTCGCACGCGCACACTTCAATTCAAATATAACCGAAGTCGAATCGAATAAAACGTCGAACGCGTCGAACGTTTGAATATTCTGTTTTCTGAATATAATATTCCGGCGAATATTATATTAGGTTGAATGCGTGTATAGCTCGGCTATATTCGAAGACTCGCCTAGTCTCCGAAGTAAATTCGCCGGTGCGTGTTTACTCGCGCGACCTGCACGATATGTACATTGCTGTGCCGGTGCACAGCAACTGTTCTCGCAACCGCCCGGATTTCGTACGCTCGCACAATTCTATTCTCTATCGCCGCAAGCTTAATAGAGATGAATTTTCTTGGGACAAGGATCGTGCCTAGTCGTATCTCCTTGCTCCTAATCTGCTCTCGTAAGGGGTCGGCCGGTCCACTCACCACGCAACTACCTGGAAGTAGAGGGAGCTACTCGTCCCTCTGCGCGCCGCTGTTGGTGGAAAACTCGGGGGGGATATTCTATCCCGAACGTGTTGCACTAAGTAGGTGCACCTTGCTGTGCCTCTCACGCTCGCCCACGAACTGCACTCAATACAACGCGTTATTACACACCCGCGAAATCTCTCGCTGCACGGATTTCTATTCGATCTCTGCTCGCCGAATCATGTCTATTGCTGCTCTTAGTCGCAGTCTCTCTATTGAGCTTTTTCGGAAGCTGAGCGATCGTGCCGTCATATCTCTCTCTCTCTCGCGCTCATAGATTCTCATGGGAGCACCTCCAGTAGGTGCTTCACTTCCTCGTGCACGGCATTTAAACTAATTAATCGCACTCGTCTACTCGTTGCTCGTGACGACGCGAATTATTGCGGGTTACAATAATTATGCAATGTCACAACGAGAAATATTCCAGTGAAATATTTATCTGTCATATCAGCGAAATATTTTACGAAATATTACGTAAATATTACTGCAATATTGCTTAAAATACTCATCCAATTTTTTCGAACATTTCAAGGAATATTTCAGTAATATTCCAGCAATATTGCTCGGAATATATCCGTGAAATATTTCTGTGCCATTTTGAGCGTAATATTTTACGAAATATTACGTAAATATTACAGCAACAAGCTTGAAATATTCTTCCAATTTTTTCGTTCATATCAAGGAATATTTCAGTAATATTCTAGCAATATTACACGGAATATTGCCGTGAAATATTTCTGTGCCATTTTGAGCGTAATATTTTAAGAAATATTACGTAAATATTACAGCAATATTGCTTGAAATATTCGTCCAATTTTTTCGATCATTTCAAGAAATATTTCAGTATTATTCTAGTAAAATTACAGGAAATATTACAGCAATATTGCTCGAAATATTCGTCCAATTTTTTCGATCATTTCAAGAAATATTTCAGTATTATTCTAGTAAAATTACAGGAAATATTACAGCAATATTGCTTGAAATATCCGTGCAATTTTTTTGAACATTTCAAGGAATATTTCTGTAATATTCCATCAATATTACACGGAATATAGCCATTAAATTTTTCTGTGCTATATCTATGAAATATTTCAGTAAACATTTTTAGAATATTACAACAATATTGCGTGAAATATTTATCCAAATCTTGTAAATGTTTCATGAAATATTTTTGCTAAATTCCAGAAATATTACTAATATTATTAATATTATTTGTAGTAAGATATTTGAAATCTTGATAAATGAATAGTCGAAAATCCACAATTAATTAATTAATAAAAACAATTTCTATGAAATTATTACACTTATCAATAAACGCCATTTAAGAGTCATTACTAAGAAACTAAAAAAATTCACTACAACAGTACCATTTATTTTTTAAGATAAATACCAAAAATAAATACCAAAGTAATGTCCGTACAAGATAATATTCTATTCAACTAGATTCCGAGATAATGCCTTTTTCATCTGGATTCCCATATAATACCCTTTTCAACCGGATTCAACGGTATGTTCCATAACTAGGCGTAAAATTTAAAAAAAAATGTTAACTTACTTTTTAATTTTAAAACCAACTGATATAAATGGTGTATTTTGTATCATTCACTCAATTGTGCAGCTTAATAATTTAAAATAGATTCATGCATTTATGAACAGGGGCCTTAAGGTATGATAATAACTATGCATACGCCGGTAAAACTATAAGATTAAAACCGATTATTCCGAATTAAAATGAAATTCGATATAAACGGTTTTATTTCAATGGATCAGATAAACCGATTATATGCTAATTCGATTAAATCGGATTTATAATAATAATAATAATATTTATTAATAAATCAGTATTAATCTGTATAATTCATCAATGTTTTCAGATATAATGGCAAGTAGGATTTAATGCGATTTAATAGGACGATTGAATGATTTCTTCTAATCGGAAATAATAATTTATAATCTAAATAGGATGTAATATGGCACTTGAATGATTTCCTATAATCGAAAAGAATTTGTTTTAACCTTTTAATCGTAATGGAATTTAATAAGAGGATTGAATAATTTCTTCTAATCAGAAATAATAATTTATAATCTAAATAGCATGTAATATCGAACTTGAATGATTTTTTGTAATCGAAAAGAATTGGTTATAATTCTAATGAGATTTAATAAGTAGCATGTATAATTCCTTGTAGTCGGAAACAAAAACTTAATATCTGAATAGGATCAAATATTATACTTAAATGATTAATTGTAATCGTAAAAAATTGGTTTTAATCTTAATGGGATTTACTAAAACGATTGAATTATTTCTTATAATCGGAAAGAATTGATTTATTCCAACTAGATTTTATTAGTAAAAAAGTTGTGCTGATTTATATCATAATATAACTATATTTCACATATATTTTATTATTATTTTTGGAAACTATTTTTTTTAAATTGTAACAAGCGATCCTTTATAGTATAAAAAATATATTCAAACAATTAAAACTACTATTCCAGACGTATTTTTTTCCGTAGCATCGAACAAAAAATTTCAATTTGGCAATTTTGCAAAACTAATGACAAATTTGAATTCTGCGCATAAAAATACCTTACAATTAGTCAATATATGCTATACCCGTATTTTTATTCACCTTTGTATGGTTATTAAAGGACTACTTGGTGAGAGGTATCCGGTTTCCGTCAGTGGAACCGATCTGCGGCGAGGGTCGTCTGGTTGCCACGTGGTAATGCCCAGTGACTGCTCAGCTCTCCCTTTTCTCCTTCCGGGTTGATGCAGTAGCTTCCTTGCTGGTAGTCCTGGGTGGTAGTTGGAGACAAAGTGCTTTTCACCAGGCGGTTTCGTTCTTTAATTGCCACGTTTTGATCTTTTCCAAAAATCATCTTTGAAGATGATCGTATGTGCGTTAATCAAATTTCTTAATTAACCCTTATCCATTCGCGCATCTAGGCCACGCCCTCATTATCTCAATCGACGTGAGCTAATGTTAATAATATCAAATTCTGCGAAAAAGGTATATTTTAAATTTTCCTTGTTTATAACAATCGAATTGTTTATAAAAATACCCTCCGTAATTAGTTTATGCGGGTACACCAACTTCTTTGTAATATTTTTTATTTGCCTACCTTCACTTGAAACAATTCGAATAAGTGGCTGTTGAGGTTTGAATTTGTGACGTGACAATTACGTCACACGACACATCGCGCATATATAACGACGCGCCAGGAGACGCGCGCACACGTAGCTATTAGCGAGACAAACAATAGAATAAGTAAGAGAGAGAGAGAGAGAGAGAGAGAGAGACGGCTCCGCAAGGAATGCGGGCAGCGCGAAGAACGCGACAAGGCGCGAAGAGGAGGGAGAGACAGAGGAAACGGAGCGGAAACTCCAAAAACCAGAGGGACTCTCTCAACAGACACCGGCCGGATCAGCAGCAAAGGCGCGAGCGGCGCAGAGACCGAGAAGGAAGCCGACACGAGGCCGACGAAACGAGAGGCCATGGCTGCGACGAGGACTCCAGAGACTGGACAGGAGTAGCCGCACAGGAGTCGAGAGTTTCTGCTTCGAGCAGCCGACAGCCTGGGCCACAGAACCGGCACTCCAATATCGCCACATGGCCATATCCAAGGGGAGCTGTGAGGATGCAGCCGCCCGCAACAAATCCGCCAGGAGAAGAGGAAATCAATCCGAGGAGCGGATCCGAGACGTCGATGACGGCGAACGCAGGTCATACCGGTAAATCTCCCTCTCTCTCTCTCTCTTTCGCGAGTAGAATCACGCGGCGCGAAAACCATTGAACGTATAGTGTTCGCAACTTGCGTGCGGGTGATTAGCGTATACCTTGAAAGCGGTAAAGGGTTCGATAACGATGCGAGCCGAATGGCGAACGAAAGCCACGAAATCGCGGACGGCTTAAAGCCGACGGCTCCTGCGAGAGCATTTTGTAAGTGAGTGTAATAATTAAATAAATGCCGCAACACAGTTCCTAGTATAAACGCAAAGTCTCTCTTGGTGTTTCCTCTGCCCCGAAATTCCGACAGTCCTCTCTCTGACTGACACGCAGCCGAGCACGACAGAGGCACTTGTGGCTTGTGCGAGAGCGGCGACGAAAAAAAATCAATAAAAGATCGAACAAATTGTTCATGTTAAAATCATGCCACCTACGTCTCCACCCTCGTCACAATGGCGCCCAACGTAAAAAGGGATAATTCAGAAAAATTAAGTTCAATCAAAAATTCAAATAATTACATTTTCAATCAAAAAATCCCAAAAAATTAAATATCGCAAGAAAATAGAAGAAATCATTTTGAATAGCAAACTGAAAATTATATAAAAGATGAATAAGAAAAATTACAGTAAAATTCGAAAGTAAAATCAAGAGGGCGTAACCAAATTTACAAATTGAAAAAAGAAAATTTATATGCTTAAACAAATTTACAAATTGAACAAAAAAGAAAATTTATAAGCTTAAAGAAATTAAACAAATTGACAAATTCAAAAAATTTACATGCTCAAAATAACGACTAAAAAGTCGATAGATAATAATTAATGTACATAATGCAAAAAAAAACTATCAGTAAAATCAATCGCAAAGTTAGCTATAAAGCTGAATAAATTTTGAGCTAATTACAAGTTGAATTTAAATTGTAACATTGGTTACGAAAATTTTTTTTTCTACTGTCCTTGTCCAGCATAGTACAGCATAGTCCAGCACATTCCATACTTGAAAAGTAAACAAGTATCGGGCAACAAGTCTCAAGCGTGAGCACTTTCCAGACACCGAAATACTTAGCATTACGAAATATAATATAAGAAAATTTAAAATATTATTTCAATATAGCACAGACATTCGACAGGCATGGTGATAGTAATACATTTGATTATAATTTCAAATCCATTCAAACCGTTAATTACAAAATATTTAAATTAAATTCAAATCATTTAACAAATGAAATTCAAAAAGTTTTTGTTCATACGTATAACATTATTTAGTTAAACAAACAGTTTAAATAAATAATTTGTTCTAAATTCATTTTTTTTTCTAAATACAATAAATCGTCTCGAATTTCTGTGTTAAACATACATATGATTCAATTACATTGCAAATATATATTATGTACATTACGTTAGAAATAAGCATGTCAAGAAAATAGTAGTAAAAACATCAAGAATAATACAAGAAATAACGGCTCAAGATTACAGCCGAATGGAAAATATATGAACAATTAGATCAAGACAATTTAGAAAATAGAAAGTTATTGCAACAATTCAGACAACATCAAAAAGGAAACAGAATTACGGCATAATTGTATGCATTAAATAAACAATAGAAAACTTGATGAATTAGTTACATGAATCAAATAAATAATTTAAAAATCGAATTAATTAATTGTGCTTAAACAAACAAAACCAATTGGAATTTTAAATCAAAGAAGATAAATAAAATATGATAATCAAGAGGATTAACAAATAATAAACAAGAAGATTAATAAATACTAATCAAGAGGATTAAGAAATATTAAACAGGAGGATACACAAAATATCCAAGAGGATCAATTACAGAACAACAGTAGTAAGAAATAATTACTAAATTATAATTTATAAGAAATTATAATAAAATACTTAAGTTAAATTACATTAATTAAACTTTACCTTAAATAAGGACAAACATTATAAGTTATAATAAATTATAATAAAATACCTAAATAAATATACATTGATAAATAATATCAGAAATAACAAATAAAAATAAATCATTCAATGAACGATAAAAACATACCGAATTAAAATTATCAAATATTATTAAATTGTAAGATAATTAAAAATTTTAAATAAGTAAAAAGTAAATTAATTAAGACAATTGAAAAATTATTTTAAATGAGTAAAAATGACTTCAGAATCCAAAATCCAATCCTGGCTAGACAATCTCAGCAACGAAGAGGATGAAGATGAACTTAATAACATTCTTCGTAAATTAGAATTACGCGACGTAGGACTCAAAAAAGAAAAAATACAAAGGCTTGCTCGCGCAATCTCCGGCGAAGCAAAAGCCGAAGACTATCACAAGACAGCCAGACATGAGAAAGAAGACAAAAAAAGGCGGAAAAATCGCATACAGGAATTAATAGCCGATATTATTGCTGAAGATGATGAGCCACAATACGAAGATCAGTCCGAAAGAAACTCAATTGATAACACACAGCTAGCAGCTGATGGTGAAGAAGCAAGTAACATTCAAATACGAAATTCAAAAAATGTCACAGACAGAAAACGTGTGACAGTGAATGAATCGGAGAAGAGATGGTCAGAACAAATCAGCAAGAAACAGTCAAACATTCCATACAACCCCAATACTTCACCAGATACACCTCTCCGAGTGTTTGTAGGTGACGTAGCCTACAATACTCATCATGCAGTAAAAATAAAATCTCAAAACAACAATGCATCACTTCAATCAGCGAGTCACACAATATTTGATGTAAATTATCTACCGCCAACTCAACCAATAGATTACCACCAACCACACGTCAGCCATCCGAGAGATATAGGTAAAATCATCTCATCGTGGAAACTACGATTCAGTGGAATAAATGATGACGTGGACGAATTTTTGCTGAGAGCAAAAGAGTGCAGAGAATCAAGCGCTATCGGAATCAGAGATGCTACGCGCGATTCCACTAATACTGCAAAAACCAGCGCTCAACTTGTACAGAATCAAAAAAGATGCGTGGACAAGATGGATACACTTCGAAACAGATATCAGGAAACAATATCAAGATGTGTTTTATGTAGATGTACTACTAGATAAAATCCGTGACAGAAAACAGGGGCCAAATGAGCCAATACAAGATTACATTGCAGATATGCAATTTCAATATAACAGATTGCCAGTACATAAGCGCGAGATGGAAAAAAGTAAAATTCACAGAATTTTCCTAAATATGCGATTGGAATTCCATCCGTTACTTTCGAATTACGCCGACATGACGTTGGAACAATTTTCGGACAAGTCAATTTTATTATCAAAAGCTTTCGACAGGAAGAAAGCAAACGACTACAAACAGTAGTAACAAGGATAGCATTACATCCGAAAAAACACATGGCGAAAAGCAAATCGCAAAAAGTAAGCCGAAAATAGAAGCAGTATCAGTTCCAACACACTCAGACGTCGCGAAAATGATTCAAGAAGAATTGAGAAAATTTATTAGTACTAACAACAAGAAAGAAACAAATCCAAGAAACAACAATAAGAATTATCAGCAAAGAAATCACAGCGATAATAGCCAGCGTCAGAATTATGGAAATTATAGAGGAAAAAATTTCGATTCACATAAGCAGCAAAGAGGAGGATTTTCTAATCCAAATCACCAGGATAGATATAGCAATTACAACAGACAAAGAAATGAAAACAATTATAACAATAGAAACACTTACAGCGACAGAAATAATCACAATAATTCTAATAAACAGCAATACAACAGCAGCTAGCACCAGAGCTACAACGGCTGCGGTAGAGGTAATTTTGAAAGAAGCAGAGGCAACTTTCGAGATCAAAATCATGGCAAAAACTACCAATACACTCACAGCCAACAGCCCTACAGCAGCCGATGAACAGCCAGCCGAACATGAATCCACAGGCTCAAGTTCAAGCTCAACAACCATCATCGCAAAATAATCTGCCGTCCCAACCATCGGGAAACGGACAAGAGTCGACGAACAGCAGACCGCCTCGCCGACTCTACCCATCAAGGTGTCATCGGTTAGCGAGAGACGCAACAGCGAAAGCATTCCAGAAATAAGCAAAGCAGCAGGATATAAACGTTATTGGATCAAAATTCAGATCATGGACACGATAGTGACCGCTTTGATCGATCCAGATGCAGCCTGCACAGTGATTGGCAAAATATGGAACAAAATCAATTCCGAAACGCAATTACATCAATCGCAAGTAAAGACAGCCCAAATGGCCAATGGACAGTCTGAACAAGTGATCGGCGAAATTAATGCCACATTCACGATAGAAGGAGTTACAAAAAGCTCGAAAGCTCTAGTAATTCCGACAATTGCTACGGATTTAATATTCGGACTAGATTGCATTAGATTATTCAAAATGGATATACTCGCAAGTTGCGATAAGTACACTCTTCCAGACTTGGGTAAAGATAAAAAATTCAACTTTTAATCATGGGCAATTAACACGAATACAGCAGTAAATATAGCAAGCTGCGGCATCGCTACAACAACGGATGAACAACGTAAAATAATAAACAAGTTATTAGACGAACTCATTCCGCCAAGCGAGCAAAGCACCATATTGAAAACAACACCTTTAATTAAGCATCAAATTATATGAAAAGAAAGTTGTAAACCAATAAAACAGAAATATTTCTCCGTTTCGGAAAAAATGGAAAAAATAATGCACGAAGAATTAAATAAATTAATAACAGATATAATAGAAGAATCAGCAAGTGAATGGAATAATCCAACAGTTATGATTAAAAGGCAAAATGGAGATTACAGAATGTGCATAGACTTTCGCAAGGTGAACGAAGTCACCAAAGAAGATGCTTACCTAACTCCATACATGGAAACGGTGTTAAGCAAACTGCGAAAAGCAAAATATATATCTACAATCGATTTGAAAAATGCATATCATCAAATCGCATTGGCAGATAATTCTAAAGAATTCACCGTATTTACGGTACCCGGAAAAGATTTATGGCAGTATAAGCGTCTACCATTTGGCCTATCCGGAGTCGGTGCGTGTTTTCAAAGGCTGATTGATAAAGTAATAGGCGAATTAGAGCCGAAAGCATATGCCTATCTCGACGATATCCTTTTAATCTCGAAGACTTTTGAAGAGCATCTACAATTGCTCAGGACTTTGCTCCTTAAAATTAAAGCTGCGGGGTTGCCGATAAATCGAGATAAGAGCGATTTCTTCGTAAACGAAGTAAAATATTTAGGCTTTATAGTAAACGAAAAAGGAATCGCAATAGACCCTGAAAAAACAGAATCAGTACGACAGTACCCAGTGCCTAAAACATTACGCCAACTCCAAAGATTTTTAGGAATGGCATCCTGGTACAGGAAATTTATAGAAAACTTCGCCTCAATAGCCAACCCAAATAACAAATTTATTAAAAAGAAAAGATAAAAATACAAATAAACTCGAATGTGGAGCAGATGAACAGAACGAGTTCGAAATACTAAAAAATAAATTAATAGAGGCACCAATGTTACACATGCCATTCCCTGATAAATCATTTATTCTGCATACAGATGCAAGTAATTCTGATTTGGGAGCTGTCCTTACGCAACGCATAGACGACAGTGACCATGTGGTAGCATACGCAAGCAGAGCACTAAGACCGGCAGAATTTAATTACAATACTACCGAAAAAGAGTGCCTAGCGGTAAAATGGGCAATAGACAAATTTAGGCCTTATTTAGAAGCCGAAAGGTTCACTGTCATTTACAGATCACAGTGCCTTAAAATGTCTATTTGAAAGAAAAAATTCAGTAGGCAGACTGGGCAGATGGCCCAAGATCTAGCCGAATATGATTTTGAAACAGTGCACAGAGCAGGCAAACATAATGTCGTTCCTGACGCACTGTCCAGAATTCATGAATCCGAAGAAACAGGGATAAACGAAATTAGCATAGAAGATACAACGTCAGATGCATGGTGTAAGAAAAGAGTATACCAAATATTTAGATATCCAAGGAGATACAAAGACTGGAAAATAATAAATGGAAAAATTTACAAATATAGACCGAATTACGGAGAAGAAGATGTATGCAGTGATCTCGACGCATGAGAAAACTTACAAAAAGATATCACAATCTTACTATTGGCCCGGTATATACCGAGACGTCTTGGAATACGTAAAAACGTGTGAGACATGCCAGATATGTAAAATCGATCAAAGGCAACAAATAGGACTTATGGGCACTCGACACGTCGATAGACCTGGAAAAGTCATTTCTGTTGACCTGATAGGCGATTTTCCGACAAGTCGGAAAGGCTTCAAGTACGCGATAATTTTTGAAGACATATTTTTAAAATTCATCATATGCGTACCCATAAGAAATAAAACTGCAAACACAGTTAGAGACGCCATAGAAAATAAATTATGCGCAAATTTCGGCACACCCGAAGCGCTAATATCCGATAACGGCAAAGAGTTTATAAACTCAGCGATATAAGAATTTTTAAAGAACAATTCAGGATATAGTGGAACAGGTGAGGCGAGCGGCCCTGGCTAATAAGCCGAACACAAAGGACACAACCACACAAGCTCCCGGACGTAGTCCGATAATGCGGCAGCCACCGCACGATAGCCACAAGCCAAAAAGATCGGTAGCCAGACAATGGCTAATAGACAATATGAGGCGAGAGGCAAATATATACCAGCCACACAGCGAACAAACGTCATATACAGACAAAGAGAAGATAAAGGACAACATGGCCGCAAAGGAAGCCGTAGCCTTCTTCTCGCAAAAGCATGCGCCACTACAAAAAGCGGTTCTCCTAAAGGAGCTGAAAGACGCGGTTCAAGTTCAAGCCGAAGCAAAACGAGAACAAGATCGGCTCGAGTTTGAGGAAGCCAAGGAAATTTACAAACTAAAGCTGATGGCAAGGAAGCTGGAGGACGAAGCGACACAAGCTGCCGAAGACAGCCGAAAGGCTAAAAAATATAAACACATATCTTCACTCAATAGATCACCAGCTGAGGAAAGAGGTAGACGAAGAATTTTGTGCAGAAAGAGACGCCAGCAAGAACGAGATATATAGACTGGAAAGTGAATTAGCAGAATTGGCCGAAAAGTGAGTGCGAGAAAAGTCAGTGCAAGAAAAAACATTCAATAAATCTCACTGAAAAGGCAATGGAAGCCGAAACACAGCTACAGGCACTCGGTGCGGAAAAAATACAGACAGAACAAACAAAACAACAACAACAACAACACAGACAAGCGTCCGCAACTCCACCTGAAACAAGGCCACAAAGACCAACAACGCACACGACTAGGAAGTCAATGGACCAATCGTACAATCAATATTTCGTAGAGAAGGCAAAATCATACAACGACCGGATAAAGGAGTACAAGCTTTTGACAACGGCAGAATTCAGACGGCTACATTTACAAAGACAGTCAAAGAAAGAAGAGGACGACGTCCGAGAATCAGGTCGGCAATAGAAGCCGAAAATACTTTAATTTACAGGACACATATGATCAACAAATACAATTTTATTCACCATTACTATATTATTATTTACTACTATTATTATTACTTCAAGATGGACTATTACATTTTTAGTTATACAATTAAATTTTTTTTTGTTTTTCTCTTGTAATATCATTGAGAATGATATAGTGCGTACAATCACATTTTTATTTTTTATACATGCGTGCTAATCATAAGCTACACTTGTAAAACGTGCGAAAATCAACAGATTATACTGTAAAGCGCGAATAAATAACGATGAAAACAAATTACATTCGAAATATTAAAACGTTCAAATGCACAAAAATAGAAAATGTTATATTTCGTCTTTATTCTTTTTCCAACCTATAATTTAATTTATAATATAATTTATGATATAATTTAGCCGTAAACAAAAGAGAGAGAGAGATAGATAGATAGATAGATATTATTTTATTTGTATAAGTATACAAAAATGACATAACAATTGAATATAATAATACATTTCAGATAATAACTTTTACAATAATACGTTTTATCAGTCTTATAAGAAATTGCATTCAGTCTTTCTATGATATCACAGGCATAATAACTTGATCAGTCTCAGAATCAGTCTTAAAATATGTCTCAAACCTTATAAGTAATATCACAGAGCGTCTTAGATTAAAAATACAAATAAATAAAATTACAAAGCAGTCGATATCTATCTTACAAACATTTAAAAATAAAAAGAACATTTACTCAACCCAGTCATTCAATACACACTCACTCCAATAAATACACTCACACTTTTAAAATTGTATAGGGGACAAAACAAAATAAGTTAACAGAAACTCACTTGCTTGCCCCTAGTG
>UELU01020450.1:0-10453 GCA_900490025.1 Megastigmus dorsalis
CACTATGACAGTAATTGCCAAAAGTAATATATACTGATTTGTTTATATTTAATGTTAATTTGTTAAGTGCTAACCATATTGAGACCTCATTTGTATATTCATTCATCATTTTTTCTACTTCATTCCACGTTTTTCCTGATGATACAATAGCTGTATCATTCGCATAGGATATAATTGAGTTATCGGGCATAATATACAAGAGATCATTTATATACAGAATAAAAAGTAGTGGACCCAGAATCGTTCCTTGTGGAACACCAACATTTATACCTTTGAATTCACTTTTATTTTGTCCTAGTTTTACTTTTTGTTTTCTGTAACTTAAATAGCTTTTAATTAGGTCATAAGCTTTACCTCTTATTCCATATGCATTTAGTTTGTCCAGAAGTAACTCATGATCAACTGTATCGAAGGCTTTAGCGAAATCTAAAAAATTTATCGCAATTGGTATACTTTTATCTAGATTCTCATATATTTTTGTCGTAATATAACTTAACGCATCTTTTGTGCCTATGTTCTTTGTGAAGTCAAATGGTTTATTGCTTAAAATTTTGTTTTTGTTAATAACATCTATTATTCGATCATTTATAATTTTTTCAAAAATTTTCGCAATGTTAGATATTAGCGATATTGGTCTATAATTTGTTATATCTTTTTTACTATCAGATTTATATATAGGCACTACTTCTGCTAGTTTTAGTGCGTCAGGCCAAATAGATTTTTCTATGCAGTTACTGAAAATTTTTGCTAGAGTTTCACTAATGTAGTTTGCTATAACTTTGAGTGTTTTAGCACTAATCTTATCAATTCCTCCATTTTTATTTTTCATATTGCTAATTATTTTTATTATTTCGTTTCTATTTGTAGGTTTTAAGAAGATTGTGCTTGTGTTTGTTTTTGGCATTTTTAACACTTTATTTTTTGGTTTTATTATTTTACTACTCAACTCGCTTCCTATTTTGCAATAGTGTTCATTCATAGCATTTGCAATCTCCTTTTGATCTTTTAGTATTTTATTATCGGAAGTTATAATTTCACTAATACTACTGTCTTTAGCTTTACTGTTACCTATTTTTTCATTGATTATATACCATAAATTCCTAGTATTATTACTATTAATTTCAATAAGTTTACTGTCATATGAAGTTTTTGCTTCCTTAATAACCTTATCTAGTATCTTAACATAGTTCTTATATTCTATTTTTAGTTCATCATTATTTGGATTTTTTTTCAATTCTTTGAACAAAGCTTCTTTTTTTGCATGATATTATTATCGATTTTGTTATCCATTCCTTTCTAGGTATATTATTTTTTTTTATTTCGATTTGTTTTTTTTATCTTTAGATTTCTGAATACATCCTTGTATGTCATTAATCAATATATTTATTGCCTCATTAGGATTTTCAATAAACTCATATAGCTCCCATTCAATTTTGCTCATTAATCTTTCAAGTTTTTTGTAATTTATGTTGTTCGTCTCTTTCTTTTTTTTTTGAAGTTGTGTTATGGGTTTTGCTACTTCAACAAAAAGTGGAAAATGATCTGTTATTGGTACATTCAGTTTGAAAGTTTTTGTGTTTAATGATTCAGTTTTTATGAAGATATTATCGATACATCTTCCATTTCCACTGATTAAATCATATGGTCTAGTCGTACATTTGAAACCAGGATAGAATCCTTTTCCAGGAAATTACTTAACTCAAAGCTAGTGTGGTTGTTGTCTAAATCTCGATATTGAAATTTCCAATAAATAAGTGATTTTTAATATTTTTATTAATGTTTAAATACTTCTTTATATTCAGAATGAAATCCAGACAATTTAGATATATTGATACCTAATAATATAAATAAATATTATTGGTCATATATACATATTACCATATTTAATTTGATATATTAAACTTAAAACTTTGGCGTTTAACCTTCAGACTGCCGGGATTTGAACCTTCAAACCGCCCTTTAAAAGTGGCCAAATTAGTGTCTCGTATCATGTATCAACTATATACAAAGTTCATGTCAGAGGGTGCGTTTATATATAGACTTTCCGGCAGTCTAAAGGTTAATGCATAAAATATTGAGGTTAGGCTTAAAAAAACTACTCTCGACTCTTGTTTACTTTTGTCATTTAGTCTTGACTGGTCATTACCGAGCATTTGACCATTTGAAACTCTAAATGCTGGCTAGTCGAAACTGGCTAACGGCTGGATATAAAACCAGCCGAACTCGTCAATGTTCTATCACAGTATTTTTTATGATTTATATTGATTATTTTATTTATTTTTTATTAATAAACTACATTACTCTATTTTCATTACTGCTTTGTTTTAATTTTAATATATTATTTAAAAAATACATAAGTTGAAAGTTTTATTTTAAACTAATTTCAAATTCAGTACCAATACGTCTTCCTTGTTTGTCATCAGTACTTTTAAGAAATGTTTTGAACTGCTTTTTAACATTTCTTTTTATGAACTTTCCTTTCATTTTTCCAACATGATAGTGCTTGTTAGAAGGCATTTTTTTGATGGACGCAATTATAGTTTCGTTTATCCTTGATCGGATCAGAACTATTGACTGACTTATTGACATACTATTCTTATATCGTTGCGACGTTTATTGCCCCAGTATCGTAACCAACGGGTAGCTTGTACAGGGAGACATTTCACAGAAAAAATGTATTCTTTTTGTCTTACTTATTAATCATTTTACTTTCATAGATAACTAAAAGTTTATTAAAACATAATTCCATAAAAAATAATCGATAAAAAATTATTTTAGTTATGACTTCCAATGGTGCCCTACACTTGATACAACCCCAGGCGCTTGAGCCTCCATAACTTACGTACGCATAAAAAACCGCTACCAATTCATTGGTACCTAGCTTCCTTTAGTTGAATGTTTTATTCCAATGTACTGTATTATATAATTTATAAGTATATTAAGTAATAAAACCTATTTAAAAATAGTTCAATAATTATCTAAGAAATTTAAAAAATTTTTTAAGATTTTATTTAATTTTTTAGTCTACTATGTACGATGTTTTTTAAATTGAGATATCACAGCTCCAAGAGAAAACTCATGTTTTGATATTTTCATGCTTGTCACTAACATGAGAACTTACAGGTTCGCAATTTAAGATTATCAAACTTCGATATCTTGATTTTAAATAATTCGGAATTACTGAATTTTATATTACTTCCAACACTTAAATTAATATATCTCGGCGCCTAGTGAATGAAATCGAAGAATTACAATCAGACTTTAAAGGTTAGGGTCGAAGGACGCAAAAATTTCTCTAAATTCGATGAAAAAAGTCTGGAAGAAACGTCCATTTGGGGCTTAACAGGTTAACTTAAGTACACATAAAAAAATTGAAAAAATTATTAATTGTTCTAAATTATAGTTCAATTAATTATAAATCTACTTTTTATTTATTAGTTTCGATCGCCACATGCCTTGCATTTGATTTTATTTCGTCGCAAATTTTTACAACATACATAATTCGAACTCTGCACTATTGCTGAAAAATTGCACTAGTGCTGGAAAAATTCTGTTGCAAAACCTCTGCTAAATTTTCCAATTTCATAAATTTAGTAGTGGTCTTATATACAATTTTTTGTGTACTCCGTTGTTTTACTGAATAAATTTGGCTCTTGATGGGAGATAAATCTTCGTATGCGTATGTAATAATAATAATAAAGATGTGCACTAACTAAACTGTAAACCATTGTTTCCTGAAGTAAGCTAAACGAATCTAAATTATGTGCACGATAGCAAAAGACAAAATTTAGCCACCTATCGAAGAATTTCAGTACTATAGAGTAAACTCTTCATTAGGTAGGTAAAAGTAAAACTCATGTCACACACACGCGCGAACACAATGTCATACCATATCTATCGTATCTTTCATGTATCTACATTACAAAAAAGGCAGGGTATCGAAAGCACGTTATCAAATGATTATAGAATTATTCTAAAATGTCAATAAAAAGATAAAAAAGAGCAGTTAATAAAGAAAAAAATTTCGATTTTTGTATGTGCTTATTTTCAGAGTATAAAATAAATATATGCCAGCGGCGCACTGCCACGCGCCTTAAAATACTACAATTTAAAGTGATTCGGAGATATAGGTGAAGGAAAATGCATCAGCAATGAACAATGAAGTTAAGCATCGCACGACACGGAGAATTTAGATGTGTAAACACCGAAAAAAATTTATAAATCGAATAGAAATAGAAATTTTCTTTTTTTCGGATAATATATTATTGTGCACGGTTCCATATATTTTACAATTTTTCTAACATTTTTATTTAACAATATTTAATAAAAATAATATTAATTAACAATTTAGAAATATATCACGGTAAATTCAGCATGAAATTTGCCTAGATTTCATGCGAATTATTTGAATCAATATGCACAAACATTACAACGTGAATCCATACATATTTCATAATGATTTCCTGAAGAAATTTGCAGGAATCATCTAACACGGAGATCTGATATTTTAAAGAGATTTCATGAGGATTTCATGTAAAAATCCGCACTGATTTTCGCGTGGAATCCTTGGGGATATTTTCAATCGGGTGTATAATATTGCTCAACAAATATCAAAGCATGACAAAACTTCAATCTATACTACTTATTTACTTTTTTGTTTGCACCTTTTTAGTTTTATATACCAAACTGCTCTGATCTATCTTCAATCTAATAATATTAAGTAACGTGGCTAGTGCCAAGTGCTTGACATTTATGATTGCAATAGCTTGTTTTTATCCTGTGTTTAAGTGAATGAATTAATATTTGTTTTTGTTTCTTTTGTTTATCTTGTTAAATTTTATAGTTTTGCCAATGTTACACGGTTCAAAAATGATTTTGTCTGATCTCTGAAGTTATTTTCGATGCAAAAAGCATTAAAATTCGCAGTAAAAATCACTGTTCTATTATTTTCAGTTTTTAAATTGTTATACAAGTAGAAATTATTCATAAAATATGCAACGGTTATTTAATTTCAAATCTATAATTAATAGTTATATGTTGTGACCAACAATGAGTCATGTAAATTTAACGGAAAATAAAAAGAAGACTATAAACAAAAAAAGTTTTATTTTTAATGGAATTAAAATAATTGTCGTGTATAACTGGTAAAGTTTTTTGACGTATTAAAAAATCCGCTAATATTCCCGAGGCAGAGAATTAAAAAGATTTATAAAAGTAATGATAACAGTTGGTTGGACTTCTGTAATACACGTGCAAACTAAATAAAACTTTTAAAAAGAAACGAGAACGTAAAAGAAAATCGCGCAAAAGTGATAAGCAGAAACAAAAATATGTTTGTATTCACCCTCGACTAACAGCAAACGTGAAATATCCAAAAATTGTACTACCAGCTACCAGGCAGGTGCAGAGGATAAAAGTGGGTATGAAGCAAAAGATACCGTGCAACGCTCGAGGCAGATGTATTTAGTCGACGAGTCAGGATGCCTCGGACAAATGTGGTCAGTCGCTATTATCAATTAAATAACGCTTACATTTTGTATATTATTATAGCAATATTTACTCCTTCAATTATATATGTGTATGATAATCCTATTATTTCCCTATTCGTTGATACCTCTAGTCGAAAAACATGAAAATAAGAAAAATAATATAAAAATAATATTAAAAATAATTAAGGGGATGTACTAAGGTCGAAAAAATTTTACCTAACCGATTATTACATTTAACAAAATATAAAAAGATAGAGATTAATTTTTATGTATCTGATGTTTTAAATTTTATTTATCTCATTATCTGATTTCAGTTTCATTAATTTCCTTCCATAATACCCAGAGATTTTTGTTTTCGAAAATTTCAGAGATCAGAGCCTCTGTCAATTATGAATGAAATTTATCAAGACAAAAATATCTGAATTAGGTAGTGCGTTTATGAAACTGGAGTTATATAATATTTGCATTATTACCGAGGTGCTGGCCGAGAGTTATTTACGAATATTAATCTCTATCTTTATAGATTTCTTTAAAGGAATTTTTTCTACCCTAGCATCTCCCCTTAAATTAGGAAGTTGAACTGAGAACTTTGCCACGAGAGGCGTAGTGGTGGTTCTTTTTCTTTCTTTTACCTTTATTAGTGCAGCCGATTTAAACATAGTCGGTGGAAAAATTAATTCTTCATAAAAAAATATAGGTTTGTAGGGGGTCGAATTCTAAATGATCTAAACCAAAAATTAGAAAAACCAAGGGTGGGCGTTTTTCAGTAAAAATTCGCAAAGCCAAAAAAAATAGTTTTTTTGCTTGTATCTCAGAAAAATATCGGAGTGAAAATTAAAAGGGTGCGTTTTCTTCTGCCCAGAAGATCTACAAAGATAGATTTATAAAATTTTAATTGGTTAATAATATTTTTCGCAAAATACAAAAAACCGTCAAAAATTGAACTATTTGATTTTTCAATAACTTTTTGAAAATTTAAGTAATCGGCTTGAAATTCAGCTCAAGGATGTCTGATGTATGCATTGCATTTGTTTATAAATATCGACCTTAATGTTTTTTTTTAAATAAGCATTTGGTTCGACCTAGAGCACCAGAATTTCTCACACACCTTCTTGAGGCTTCAAATTTTCACGTATGATTTGGGACTAATTATTTTTTTTGCATATAAGTTGCAGAATTATGCGTTTGAAATGGTAGGTAATTTTGCTACTGCTTTTAAGTTGATTATCGCGAGAAGCTATGGTCCTATTAACCCGTTTCCGCCGAGAACGTCACTCGCGGTACCCCGGTCTTTAAGCGCTTGTAACTGACATTCAAAACGTCAAAAAAAAAAAATGAGAGGGTCATATTCTGAAAGTTTAAGATCTGCTCTTTCCGATGGTGCCCATTAAAATTTCCAAAAAAAATTTTTACTATTCCAAAATGCAATTTAAAAAACAAAAAACATGAATTTTTCACTCATTTTTTTTTTAAATCGAGTTTTCAAAAGGTTTCCTGAGTGAAATCGACTCGGAACCTCATTAACCGGTGGAATAAATGTTTGAATATAAGGAACTCATGGTTCCTGGAAAGATTTTTCACCTGGGGATTTTCAAAATGGCGCCTTGTTTGCAAAATTTTTTTCAATATGTTTATGAATTTTTTACTCAATAACTATGGGGTTATGGAAAAATTGTCAAGAGAGAAAAAGTTCTTAGAATTACTCAAATAATACACCCGCATTTTTCCAAAACGTTTTAAGAAAATTTTTGTATTTTTGCCAAAGGTAAATTTATGCAAAATTCAAAAGTTGCTCAAAAAAATTCCAAAAAATTCCCATGTATTCTACGTTTGATTCTAAGAACATTTTGCTCTAGCATGAATGTAGTTATCTCGGGAACAAGAAACAAAAAGTTGGAGTAAGTTTGATTTTAAGAAAAATTTTTTATTCAAAAACTATTACATTTACACGGAAATTTTGTGACAAAGTTCTTTACTCCACGATGATTAGTTCCCAAAATAATTTTTTTTTTTTTGAAAAATTATATCCTGAAGACTACTTAACATTAAAGAACGAATTTTGATCGAAAATATTCAGAAAAAGTTAAAGTTTATTTGAAAAATTATAGATTGTCTTATAAGCGAGTGATTGCCAGTACATAGGATGCGGAAGTTGGTGCTCGAGCGCGGATCTTGTATGAGTGCACTGGTGGAGGAGGACGCGTTGTTAGGAGAGGTGCCGGCGCACTAATACATTTGTTTATGAGATCTCGGGTTCAAATCGATGAGATTCTCTGTATCTCCGGAACTACTGGACTAAATTGAACGTTTTTTTTTTATTTGGGGTATCTTAAAAAGTACTACCCTGTTATCAGATTAGAATTGACAAATGGGTATGGTCCTCCTAGAAAGCTAAAAAAACGCTTTTTTTGTTAATTTTTTTTTTTTTTTTTGAAGAATGGTTTTATTTATTTTAAATCTATATTACATAGTTCGAATAACATATATTTTAAGAAGCTACAATAATTTTATCACGTAAAAATATCAAAAATAAGCGAGTTATAGGCGATGTTTCACAGGCCCTCAAAAAAAGGTAGTCATGCGGTGATTCATGCTACTCAAGAATGGGTTATCTGAAATAAAAAAGAAAAAGAGATTAGTTAAAATACAATATTTCTGTGTACTTATCGGGTGATTTTTGTCAAAATTAACATTTCTAAGAAAATGACAAATATTTTTTTCCGATAAAAAACGTCCATTAAAAAAAATAATCAATGCATTAAATTAAAATATATCGGCGATAAGTACACCACATTTATATCATAAATAACCGATAAAAATTTGGTAACGATCGGTTGAACCGTTAATGAGCTTGCGCGTTCACCGACTCTGAAAACGTGGTTTCGAGAAAAACGCATTTAAAGTTTCAAGAACGATTTCATGCAAATAAAAATTTTATTTTTCAACTTACATGGAATCATCTATTGCAGGACCGTAAAGTACACCTTCTTCTTATTAGCAGCCTCAGCATCAATTTGACGCTGTCTGAGAAGCATTCTGGACTCTTGAGTATTCTGTTGTACACGAACGTCACTTATCCTAATCCTATCTTGATCTGCATTGTCGCCATAAGTATGTGCATTATGTTCACATTTAATCTCAAAACTGTCTAAAATATCTAGAAGATCCTTCATACCTTCATTAAATCTGCAGGTAGCAATGTAAGACGCAATACCAACTGTAGTCGTGCTAGCAGATATATGTTTAGGCATAATTTCCCATACACTCTGATTAAAACTTTCATTATTTTCACAGTAAGTCTGCCTTTGCCACCGAGTTATTTTGCTTTTATACTGTTGACTTTTTTCGATTGTTTCGCTTTGCCTTTGAGTGAATTTGGAACTATTGTCTTGGAAACTTTCGTGGTTTTCACCAATTTACGAAGCCGAGTTCTGATTCTCTTTTGAACGTGTCCGATACATTCACTTTTGATTAAACCAGTTTCTCCATACGGCTTTGATTTAATAAATGGCTATAGGTTGTCGAATCACCATCACCTACGTATTTCAAAAATCCTACTCCAAGATTGTTCAGTATGAAAACATTTCGATAACAGCGTCTATATACATTTTGTTTGATGAGCCCTTGTGATTTACACACTTTTTCGTGTTTTGGAAAATTTATTAGGTATTCATTCGTGCATCTTTGGATTTTCAAAACTCACATATTTTGCAATACGCACTTTTAATTAACACGTCTAAGACTTTTCCAGTATAACAGTCGATTAAATTAACGATGCCGAATAATGACGCGAAACCACGTTTGTGCCAAACAGCCATCACCGGTGACAGTTAGATCAGTATTATTATTGATATTCGTGCGTTTCTCATAAAAAACTCAACTGCTCAGCTGCGGAAGATCCTGAATTCTTAATATATGTATTCTTACCTGCCCTTTAAACACAATATTTTTGAAATGTTAGACTTTCAGAAAATGCAATAAAAAAAATCGATTTTTTTAAATATTCTAAATGGACCTAACTCCTTAAGCCCTGAAAAAAAGTATTATATTCTTTTTCATTTACTTATTTTTGGCAATAAACTTACATTATTTTTCTGTATGCTTGGTATGGTACACACATCCATACATACAAGTATGGACTTTTTAAACTTTCTTTCCTTGGAACTCTTTTCTTTTTAAATATTTTAATCGAAGCACTTGCAGAAAAACGTGTTTTTGTGATTTCTTAGCTATTTTATTAATTTTCAATTAATATTTTGTTAAGTAATTTAAGCACTGATATTATATTGGTATGATAATTCTTAATCAGAATTTTGGCATAAAAAAATAATTAAATAAATTTCATATTTTGCAAATAAATGGATTCTACGAATCAATAACAAAATTCTTGTACATACTGCCTGCTTCTATAGTGTCAATCTAAGGAATTTTAGAATATCGGAACGCATGTTATTGATGAAGGATTTTTACTTCATCGTGTAACCTGGAATCAATATCAGAGCGTAGTGGTTATTTTACAACATAATATTTCTTACGTGAGAAAGTACTACTCACAAAACTCTGTAACTATTTTTGATGGATATAAAGAAAACTGTATATAATCTCAGACAATGAGTGCCGAACGCTTACGACGTACGTCGCGAATAATAGGTCACGAAATAGTATTTAATAGAAACACGAACATAATTATTAACCAAGAAAAATTCTTATTAAATAGTAAAAATAAGGAACGTTTTATAACTATGCTTTGTAAAGAACTTCACTATGCAAGTTTTAGGACAAAGCAAGCTGAATAAAATGCTGATGCTTCAGAGTGCTCCTCAATGCGATTAATGCGCTATCTACCGTTAGTAGTGTATTAACGCTTATGGAGAGACAGGGGTGGGGGAGTGGGGGTAGCCCTGTGGTATTGCACGAGCTGTTTGTGCGTGGTAGGAGGAGTGGGGGTAGCCGCGTGGAGGGGG
>UELU01020500.1:0-21947 GCA_900490025.1 Megastigmus dorsalis
GTTTATAGTTTGCTATAAACAATGTGCATAGAATAAATTATTGTAATTGGGTTAACTGCAGAAAGTATGTAAATAAATTTTATATTTATTAGTATTTATACAAATTACTACTATCTAAATGTATTAAAAATGTGATCTTCCAATAGACACCTTCTTTACTCAACACCAAAAATAACGAAAAATATGTATGACATTTTTCGATAGAGAATTATTTTTAGTTATAAACTAGGGTGTATAAGATAGGCCTACAATTTAATTCATTTATTTTGTATATAATAATCCATTCTATACACATTGTTTATAGCAAAGTAAATTCTTACAATACTATTAAATAATATTTTATGTTAAAAAAGTGATTAAGTACACCAATACATACTTTTTTATTATTTGAATTAATTTATTCTACTGCAGATATAATGTTAAATATAAAGAAATATGGTATTCCTCACGATATTCAAAAATTTAAAGAAAAAAAAAATTTACTTGGCCGAGATTCGAACCGGAACCCCGCAAAAAGTTACAGTCGTAAGAACAACGCCTTAGTCCACACGACCAAACGTAAATACGGAAGGTATAGACTAAAACTTATATCCGCTTTTCGACCTCAACGACGTAAAATTAGTTTAAATATGTATATATAAGTTTGCCAATTTATATAATTTAATGCATTACACAATTACGCCTTATTGGTATACAGCGAAATTCCATTAAGCCAATAAATAAATAATAATAAAAGAAAACTGACCGGTGTCAGGCGCGAACCCCGGCCCGCTCGTGTGTATAACACGTATAGCACGTGCGCTGATCGTCTTTTGTTGTGATTCGGTAAGGGGGCGTGGCCTATATACGAATTTGCTCGGGACCCATACCGTGATGGTATGGATTCCGAGCAAACACGGTACACCGGCGTCCAGTGCTATACTCGTACCGTAGATAGTACTAGATTGATAGAGGATAGTACTGTCAGAGGACGCAGTTGTTACGTTTATAGTACTACGTACTGCCATGCGAGATCTGTAAAATTTTATACAGTGTTGGCACGCCTTGCGCAATAGCATAGTACAAGAAATTCATATGCTACGATAGCAACAACTGGCCGTGCGATAATCGCATGATTTTTCTCTCCGTGCAGAAAAGAATTTCTAAAACCTGACACTGTAGGCATTATTCCACAGGGAGGGTATAGACTGTGCAATAAGCAGTCTTTAAAGGCCCTCCAGTGGCTTTGTTGGATGGAAAAAATAATGAATCATCAAATTCAATGTTCATTGCGCTCTAGGGAAAAGCGTCTATCGGAAGGCCCTCTAGTGGATGGCTATTGCGTGTTAGATGATGGTTGCAAAGTGGTTTTGCAATTTTACGGTTGCTATTGGCACAGCTGCTTTAAATACTACACCACAAGCAGGGCTGTGACTCTCGCTGATACGAGCACAATGACTGAACGGTATGCAAGTACGATTAGGCTATCGGAAAAGATCTAACCAGCTGGCTACCCTCTAATTGAGAAGTGGGAGTGCCAGTTTGATCGTGAATGCGCGCAAGACGAGGAGATGACGAAATGCATGAAGGAGAAAACACAAAAATGGCACTCACCGCTTGATCCTTGAGATGCGTATTTTGGCGGTTGAATAGGCAATACTGTGAAATCGCATGACGTCAAAGAGGGAGAAATGACCAGATACGTCGATGTGTGCTCGCTGTACCCATCATCTGCAAATATGGCCGATACCCTGTCGGCCATCCCACTATCTACATTGGCTAAGAAGAGTGCCGTCAGTTGACAGGTCCGAATAACGACCTGGCAGGTATTGAAGGCTCGATTATGTGTGAAGTTCTGCCACCAAAAAGCCTCTGTCATCCTGTACTGCCTGTGAGAATGCATAGCAGGCTGTTGTTCCCACTATGCCGCTCGTGTGCCGAGACACAGGCTCAAAACGAATGCAGACACGAGGATGTGGAGGAGCGAGTTTTTAACGGTACGTGGGTTGCAGACGAGATGAAAAAAGCAGTGGAATTGGGCTACATTGTTAGAAAAGTGTTTGAAGTATGGTCGTATAAAATTACGCAATTTAGTAAAGCGGCAGGGGGAGGTGGCCTCTTTCATGCTTACATTGACAAATTTTTTGCCGAAAAGACATACGCTTCGGGGTATCCACCAGAGTGCAACAAGGATGAGGATCTGAAGAACCGCTATATTGTTGAATTTGAGCGTCAGGAGGGCATTAAGCTTGATAAAGACCGGATCGAATTCAATGCGGGATTACGGTCAGTGGCAAAACTGTGTCTGAACTCATTGTGGAGCAAGTTTGGTCAGAGAGAGAACATGTCGAAGACTGAGATGCTAGCAGGTGAGCCAGAAAAACTACTTCAAATGCTTGTCAGTCCCGATATTGAGGTCAACTCTGTTTTACCAATCGATGATAGCACTATTTATGTGAACTATCACTACAAATATGGCGCTACTGAGGCCTCGCCATTATGTAATGTTGTCGGCGCAGCATACACCACAGCGCTTGCCCGATTAAAGCTTTTCTCATACTTAGAGCCACTAGGAGAACGCGTCCTGTATTATGATACGGACTCGATTATTTACGTACGTAAAGAGGGCAGTGATGCTTACGAGCCACCAATAGGTCCGTTCCTACGTGATCTTACTGATAAACTGGCAGGCTATGGCATTGATACGCACATAACATCCTTTGTTTCGGGTGGCCCAAAATTTTATGCCAATAAATTTTTAACGCCCGATGCACAGAGTATTGCGTTTGCAAGATGAAGGGTATCAGCTTAAACTCTGCCGCAGGCGAGAAAATTAATTTTGATTCCGTGCGCAAACTCGTAAAGGGTATAATAGCTCCGTTGTTTGTACCTTATGATGCGATAAAACGTACAGCACATCACGACGTCATAACACGGGGTGAATTTAAAATTTTCGAGCCCATTTACGCTAAATGGCGTTTTGTTTCACCCGAGAAGAACTATCCTTACGGCTATAAAATCTAAAACACACACACACACACACACGCACACACACACACTGATAGATAGCAAAAATATGCGTATACGTGGTTTCACTAGTTATGCAAGCAATATAGCTAGCCACTGGCTAGCGCTATAGCCGCTTGCGCATGCGAGTAAGATGGCTGGCCTCCGGCTAGCGCTATAACCGCTCGCGTATGCGAATAATATAATTAGCCTCCGGCTAGCGCTATAACCGTACGCGTATGCGAGCAATATGGCTGGTCTTTGGGGAGCCTCTCCTGCGCGCGCCCACGTCAAGTTCTTCTTCTTCTTCTTCTTCTTCTTCTTCTTCTTCTTCTTCTTCTTCTTCGAGAAAGAGACTTATAAATACAACCGACGAGACTATGAACTGTGTGCTTCGTGGACATCGATTATTTGCGGGCCCACATCGTGTGGTAAAACGGTGTTTGTAAAGAACTTTCTCAAGTACATTGATCGTATGAGTGACGCACCGTTTGACCTAATATTGCTCTACTACAGCGAATGGCAGCCTACTTACAAGAAATTTGGTCAAAATATTGAATTTCACGAAGACCTGCCAAAGAGTGAGGATTCGCCACGGATCCAGGACCTAAACTCCTGATTCTCGACGATCTGATGCGGGAATCGTCGTGCGGCACGGTGGCTAATCTTTTTACCAAGGGCAGTCATCACAATAATCTGAGCATCATTTTCATTTCACAAAACCTCTTTCATCGCGGTCAGCGTGAAATCTCCTTAAACTAAAATTACGTAGTTATTTTCAAGAATCTGCGAGATCCTGTACAAATACAACTCCTAGCACGGCAGCTCTGCCCGGAACGGCCAAATTCTTGGAAGAGGCCTACATGGATACAGTATCCACACCGTAAAGCTATCTGCTCATAGATCAGAAACAGGAGACACCTGAAAATTCCCGATCTCGCACGTGCGTGTTTCCCTTTGATGAGTATCAGTATGCATATGTGCCAGGTTGCAGTGGTAGCAGAAGAGGAGGGCAGATAAAAAACACGGCATCGTCGAGTGACATACCAGTCGTTCTTCTGTGAGAGGTCTGATAGCACGTAGTCGCAATCGTTGCCCAATAGTTTTGTGTCACATCGATAGTCAGCAGAGGATCGCAACTACTACGCAAATCGGATTCCAAACTCGTGACCTACATTTGTGAAAGCGTTTTAAATATTTTGCAGGGTACTATTCCTCTCAGCAGACTGTATAGAAGCAGATTACGAAAACACGCGCCCATCATGCGGAAACTTGCTACACCAAACAAGAGCCTGACAGCAAGGGAAAATTTGGTGGTTAAGGCGGAGGCTAATGTGCCAGTAATAGTGAAACCTATATTGTCGATATAGAACACGCAAGAAAAATGATTTTGATTCCCCAAGAATGCATTGAGAGGGTAAAGCGATATTTGCCAGCTACAACAGTACCTATCAATACAGTTTTTGGTAAGAGTGTCCAAGCTTCCGGAACGGCAACATCGCGCCTCGACGAGGACATGAGTAAAATTTTGACTTTTTGACATTTTGACGGAGATGCTGCAAATTTAATTAAACTATTGTGAAGCGCCGACAATATCGACGAGGACATGAGTAAAATTTTGACTTTACCGATAGAGGAGAGGGAAAAATGCTCTATGTACGAGCAAGCACTGCAGAAGTTTTTACATTTTAGAACAGCCACTGCCGCTGCTAAAAATGCCAAAGATGCATCGATCAGCAGTATTTCACGCAGGCCAGACACGGAAATCCTCGATACGAACAAACGTGTAGAGGCGTTCGTCGCCACTGAATCTAATTCACCAGATAATCTGCACATTCTCGAGACCGTCCCCATGAAATATACCGAAAATGCTGCAAATTTAATTAAACTATTGCGAAGCGACGACAATATCGCATGGGATGATCGCGGTGTAATATCGATAGATGGCAGTGCTACGCGTGGAGCAAACATTATTGACCTTGTCAACGATGCTATGAGGCATAGCAATAAGCCAGCACTGCGCGGATACGATCAGTTTGCACGCACACTTCGAAAATCATACGTGCCCAGGGACTTCGTAGGTAATAAGACTCTCTGGAACGCTGTCGAAGCATTGTCGTCATCAGACGATTCTTTCGTTTCTCAAGACGAGCCTTACGATACAATTGATAAAGAAGAGAAATTGGGGCAAGTGGCGGTGTCAACGACACAGATTCGCCCTATTTAGCCTATAAAAAAGGTAAAAGAAAGTAAAAGAAAAAATCACGAGGAGGGGGTGGAATTGCGAGCACAAAAAGCACCAGCACTGCACCCTAAGAACAGTCGATTGATAAAGCCGTCAAAATTGCAACTGGGAACATGGCAACACCTAGAGGACGACGAGATGGCGTAGAAAGCGTTATAATCGACACATCTACACCATCTTCGTCCTCTAAATTTTTCACAGATGCGTAGATCAGCTTTGTACCCTTTGAGATGCATTTACCGGGCTACGAATTTCTGGGCCCAGGTACTCATCTTGAAGAGCGGTTGGCACGTGGTGAAACAGGTATAAATCCACTAGACAGGGTATGCCTCGAGCATGATATTGCGAACTCTGATAAAAGTAATCAAGACCATGACAAAGCTGACCGCCTATTAGCTGAGCGTGAACAGACAGACAAAGTTAAAGAATTTATAGGTCGTGAAGTACCGCAGCTATTGAAAAAGAGAAACATTATTTATCGCACTGCTCGGGATCCGGATGTCAAGGCAGACGTAACCGAACGCTTTATAAGAACACTGAAAGGTCGTTTGTGGCGTTCTTTAACACATTTCCATACTAGGCTATATTGGCGTGCTAGATAATATTCTTGAGGCCTACAATAATTCATGGCACAGTGGAATAAAAATGGAACCGGCCAAAGTAACCTTACTGCGCTACTGTGTCAGGCATTCACGTCAGCCTAAATACAGTGTTGGTGATTTAGTGCGCGTCAGTCGTGCTAGGAAAGCCTTTGATAAAGCATACGAGGGTGGCTGGATATTGGAGCTATTTAAAATTATTCGAATCGACTCTTTGCGATAGCCGGTAGTCTATTTAGTGCAGGATCTCAGTGGTAAAAAAATTGATGGCTTCTTTTATGAGAAGCAGTTAAGCAGAGTGAGCACAAATTTGACAGAGGATATTTTTGAGGTCCTGAAGATCCTAAAGAGTAAAGGTAGAGCGACAAGAAAACAATACTTTGTGAGTTGGAAAGGATATCCTGAAAAATTCAACTCTTGGATATTCGCTAAAGATTTGGAAAGCTTACAATGTGGGACGAATTTTACATTGTTCTGTCGAGCAACAATAGTGTGTATGTATACACTGAGAACACACCCACGAACTTCACCACGCAGCTACCGCAAAACAGTCGGTTCCGTTTACCGACATTACAGGACTCTGACCTACCGACCGTATCATTTTACACCGGAACCGTTACAGCTCTTTGAGCTCCGAATCCCTGCTTTAAAAGCACATCTGTGGTGGGTGGTACCGAGCGGGTTAATGGATCAGCCCTCGATTAAGCGCAACCGAGGATTGATTACCGACCGACTTTGTATATGTATTACTCGTAACTTTAGCTTTAAGCACACTCACGTTTAAATACACACTTAACATTTGTTCTCTATACTACAAACTCTAGATAAGTCCAGTAGTTTTAAGTAACAGCTAACTGACAGTAGGCTTTCATTTCAGCGTTACCGACCGAGACGATCCGGAACCGATTGTACCTACAGCTGCTAAATAAAAAGTTATTATTATTTAATCAATTATCTCGTTCCTTTCTGTTACCTATATCATCCCGCGGAAAGGTAAAACAGTCCGAGTGTCCCTACGCTGTGGGTAGAGACTCGCGGTAGAGCACGCTGCACAAGCGCCACCTTAAGTGCACGCTTGCTCTAGCGTTACATGGCGATCCTGCCAGGATGATTTAGGTGGTACTCTGTCAGTTAGCTACACTCACGATCCAAACCAGTCGAAACAATCCGCAAGTGGAATTGCACATTCAACGGCAAAGATTTGTATATCTTTCTCGCCAGAGTCAATGAACTGAAGACCGCATATAACATCACGGATAACCAACTACTACTAGGCCTACCTGAACTGTTCCGAGATAAACCACTGGAATGGATGCGAAACAAAACAACAAACTGGGCAACATGGAACGATGTAGTTAAAGATTTAAAAATAAAATTTTTATCACGAGACGAAGAAGGCAAATTAGAAGAGCTCATTATAAACAGGAAACAAAGATCAAACGAAAAAATAGGGGATTTCGTCACATCACTGCAAACGCTACTCCGTAGAAAAGGAATTAACGATGAAATACAACAATTAAACCGCATATACAGAAATATGCACCCGAACTTCCAAATACTCATCCCAAAAAGTAGCGCCTCAACCCTAGACGAGCTCCTAGAACGAGCAGAAGACATCGAAGAAGCCCAAGAAAGGAAAAAAGAATCACAAGGGGAACAAAAGCGACAAACTCCAGAAATCGCAGCCACAAACAAACCCTACGACCGCCAGACTTGCTGCTGGAAATGTAAATTACCGGGTCACAGCCGCCGCGCCTACAAGAACAGAAACCGTCTGTTCTGCTCTTATTGCGGGAAAGACGGAACATTAACTAAAAATTGCAACTGCCCGAAACCGGAAAACTGCAAACCCAACCCGCCAACCAATAAGGGAGCAAGGTCAGGCGGAGAGACTGACGGATGGTAGAACAATCATAATAGTTTCGATAAACACACGGAAAGTACGGGCACTTCTAGACGCAGGAGCCGCCACGTCATTCATAAACGATGGAATAGCAAGCCACTGCCGAAGAAGCGGATGGTATGCCCGTCCGGAATACCTATCAGCAACGGTCGCCGACGGCACCGAAACAAACATTAGTGAAAGCATAGAAGGAGTAACAACAATCTTCAGAAAAAAAATAAACCACTCCTTCTACTTAATGCCCACCCTAGCCCACGAAATGATCCTGGGAGTGGAAAAAATCTCATTGGACGAGTGTTTTGTGGTTTGACAACACAGCAGGATAACTTGCAAAATAATAACAAGGGCCTTGTGAGCCGACGAGATGTTATGACTAATGATAAAATTGATATGGTCGGCCATTTGCATTGTGACGTCTTTAACCAGGAAAGACTTTTACTTGGAGGCGTCGAGGTCAGAGTACGACTTGTACGCTCCCGAGACAGTTTCTACGTCATGGATTCTTCAGGGCTGTATACAGTTAAAATTACCGAAGCAACTCTATTTGTTCGACGATTGAAGATAAACCCACACATTTAACTGGCTGACGAGAAAGCTTTATCCAGAACAACAGCGAAATACCCGCTTACACGTGTAGAGGTTAAAGCTGTAACCATGCACAATGGCGTTCATGGCGAGATGATAGATAACGTTATTCTCGGTCAATTACCGAAAAGAATCATTATTGGCTTTGTGAAGAATGAGGCTTACAATGACGAAAACAGTCTCAACCCATTCAACTTCAAAAACATGTATATAAATTTTTTGTGTCTGTACGTGCATGGTGTGGAGATACCCTCAAAGCCTTTACAGCCAAATTTTAAAAATGACAGTAAAATGTACGTTGATGCCTATCATACCCTGTTTTCGGGCACAGGTATGCATTTCTTGAATTTGGGGAATGGAATCACACGCGAGAATTACGCCCACGGGTATTGTCTCTTTGCGTTTGACTTGACGCAAGATTTATCGACCAATCGGACAAAGCGCCTTGTGAGCCAGTTAAGCCACAGATCTCGAAGGAGACGGTCATCATGGATTTGGTAATTAATTTTCAGTGCTTTGAAGACAATAGAGACCGGACAATGGTTTCCAAAGAGGTTGCTATTTTCGCCTTGCATGGGGACTTCTGATAAAATTGGTTGGTGTAAAAAGTATTGCCTTCAACACGCTATCATACCCTACTATTTGAGATTCAGCTGCGCGCTTAACAATGCTTATAGTCTGAGGAATTGGCTAAATTCACACGGCTACAAGAGACAGGATACAATAGAGCCTATATTCGAGCCACCATTGAACCTCTGCGATGAATACGATGGAAATTTTTACACGACTGTCCCAGATAAAATTTCACACTGTGGGAGTGTATCCTGAAGATCGGATCCCTCTCACTTGGACGAGACTAGCTGCTCTTGTATTTAATACAGAAGAACATAGGAGGAGTGGTATGCATTGGGTTGCCATATATACAAAAGACGGTACTGGCTTCTACTTTGATAGTTTTGGCAACCGACCTCACATTTCACACTATCTGAATAGTATACGAGAAACTGTAATAAGTTTAAGAGGAATAATGCTCAATTGCAAAGCTATTTTTCTGCTGTGTGCGGGCAATATTGTATAATGTTTTTATATTATATGGCCGCAGGATTGGATTACACGCGCTTCATAATGAATTTGTCATCTGATGTAGAAAAAAATGATGCAATTGCAAAAAAATTTGTAGATGAGCTGTGCATTATGCAATTTGAACCTAAACGTTTTGGATCTTGATAGTGCCGTATAAGCACCCTATAAAGAGTCTCTCATTGGCTTCCCACCAACAGGGCTACTGATTTTGGCATATAAATAATTGCTTCTTAAGGCATTGTAGCCACACATAGTCTCCGACCGCCTCCATCGAACAGTCGTCAAATCAATCCAGAAGAAGAAGAGGAAAATGCCAACTTCTACTTAAGCATACCGCTGTCACCAGCTTCTGCCTATGATGTATGGCCTGAACATCTCTTTTGAAAAGATTATCCTCGTCGGCTTGGAAAAGGTTTCTGCTGGGTCGAATGATTTCCAGCCGATTGTACGCATAGTGGACTTTTCTGGGTTCCGATTCTCACTCGATGCATGGGAGAGCCTCAAACAGCAATTTAAAAGTATTAACAAGTATTTTCGGGCGTACAGCGAGGAAGAGCTGATAGATCAGCGCATATCGATTCCTGGGTATACTATTAGATACATGATAAGTTAATCTGATAAGGCTTTTGAGTTAATACCTGATGGAGAAGAGGAAGCTGATAGTGCTGAATCTGAAAAGAAGCGTTTTCGAAAATGACTTGTCTTTAAGTGTTTTACCTTCGAGAGGCTAAAAGCTCTCAGTCCATGTATAGATTACACAGGCCCACAAAAAAAATAAAAAAGTCTATGCAGTTAACCAGACCTATGATTTCTTGTGTATTTTTCGACGCTGAATCCGAATTTTCAATAAAAAAATAGAGTCCAGCTACATATTTGGGAGTTTTCCATGAAAAATCTCATTTTTTTCGATTTTTTCATGGTTTCTCTTAGATTAAACAAAAATTTAATTTTTTTGAGCTCAGAATCGACTTCTACGGAAAAAAATACATCGAAAACCACGTTTCAATTTTTTTTTAATGAAATTCCAACCCACCATACGGCGGTGAAAAGGCTGAAAACTGCGAAAAGTCAAAATTTGCTTTAAATTTGATTAAAATGACATTAAAACCAGGTTTTACTATCTTAAAACAGTTTATATACAGTGAGAATACTCTACTGGGGGTTTTTGAGGTCGTTGGTCACGAATTTGATGTCAATTTTCCCAAAAGACAACTCCCAGTAGGCGTAAGTGGACAATAAACGTGATAAATTGACCATTTTTTCGAAAAATCGACATTTTGGATACTGTTTTGAAGGTTTTCCCCAACATGAATCATGAACCTTAAATTTTCTTCGACTCTTAATCATATAATAAGACTTAAAACTTGTGTATGGCGATACTTATAAACTCCGATATAGTATTTTCAGCTTATTTCAAGAAGTGCCTTATACTTTTAATGAGTTAGTGTAATTGAGTTTGTACGATTTTTTATAATACTTCACAACATCGATAGTGAGGTGTTGGATACTAGATGTTAACGATGTCTATTTGTCCTTTTGTCTTCCAAAAAAATATTCTAAATAAAGGTTTAAATTGTTTTACGCTTACGCGTACGTTTTTCGTCAAACGACCGACGTAAAGGATTTCTGACACGCTTTTGACCTCTTTTTAAAGATGTTTCTCTCTTCATCATCCAGCAATAATCTGCCAACATATTTATACCCCATCGTCCTTGAAATCTGCGTTCAAATTCCTTCAAGTCTTGGTGAAACCTTTCTCCTTGCTCTTCACTAAAGTCGCCGTTGTTCTCAGGAAATTGATCAATATGTGAATCAAAGAAATGAAGTTTCAAGTTCATTAGTCAGCCCAGTTTTTCAAAATTGCGTACCATTCTTTTTACAACATTTTTGTAATCCACGTCTTTAGTGTTACCCAAAAACTTTGTTGATACTTCTTTGAAACTAGACCATGCTGCTATCTCATCATCTTTCATAGTTCTTTTAAAGTCTTCATCTCTAAATAGAGTACGAATTTTAGGTCCATCAAAAATACCTGCGCTGCGAAAAAAAAAACCGTCAATTTATCACGTTTATTGTCCACTTACGCCTACTGGGATTTGTCTTTTCGAAAAATTGACATCAAATTCGTGACCAGCGACCTCAAAAACCCCCAGTAGAGTATTCTCACTGTATATAAACTGTTCTAAGATAGTAAAACCTGGTTTTAATGTCATTTTAATCAAATTTAAAGCAAATTTTGACTTTTCGCAGTTTTCAGCCTTTTCACCGCCATATGGTGGGTTGGAATTTCATTAAAAAAAAAATTTGAAACATGGTTTTCGATGTATTTTTTTCCGTAAAACTCGATTCTGAGGTCAAAAAAATTAATTTTTTTTTAATCTAAGAAAAACCATGAAAAAATCGAAAAAAATGAGGTTTTTCATGGAAAACCCCCAAATATGTAGCTGGATCCTATTTTTTTATTGCAAATTTGGATTCAGCGTCGAAAAATACACAAGAAATCATAGGTCTGGTTAGCTGCACAGACCTTTTTATTTTTTTTTGTGGGCCTGTGTTATTAATACAAGTTCCAACATTAGTTTCATTAGATGGCCTAGTAGTACCAGTAAAGCATGGCTTATATCCCTTTTCCAGAAAGTTGTTTAAAAATTCCATACTAAGATTATTCAGATCAAATAAATCAATATTAAAATCTCCAACGATAAAAAGATTTTTAATATTTTCTTTTTCTTTCGCCTCCCATTGAGTTTGAGTCTTCCTCGTCTGTTAAGGAAAATAAATCACATAAATTCAGTTGCCCAAGTGGTTATTTGCCTATGCCAAACGCGTATTAAAACGGATGCAAAACTCCATGCGGACTCTCCTCCGTTATTCTAATGCTTCCCTTCTCCCATCGTCGCCAATTTTTTAGACGATCGGGTACGGAGGGGAACACATCCGCCACCGACGTGACTCGCTTTCCAGATCCTTTTGGCCTTCCCCGAGACCGTTTTTCGCCTACTTCGGAGTTCACTGCAGGTGATATGTTTTCGCTTTTATCCTTCGATTTTAATCCTACTCTAGTCGCTCGCGTTACAATCACCCAAGTTTTTCGCGGCCTACCTCGCGTAACATTATTAGGTTTCGACGCTTCAATACTCGCTGGTCTCGTCGGAATCTCCTCCGAAGTACCTTCCTCAGCCTCACTCTCTTGATCTTCCGATGAATGAAGAGGTTTTAAATCCACAACGGGCACCTTCTCGATTTTCCTTCCATTTTCGTCGGTCAATTCAAATACATTTGGCCCCAATTTTGCCGTAATGTCATATGGTCCCGTATACTTCGGGGCCAGCTTTGCTGCAATGTGTTGCGGCGCTGAGGATAATATGCGATTTCGCCTCCAGACTTTATCGCCGAGCTTATACGTGACCTCTCGACGTTTGGAATTATAATATCCAGCCTGTCGCTCTTTTGCATTTGCCACTTTTCCTTTGGCAGATACCTCTCTCATCTTTATCATGCGCTCATTCCATCTTCGCAAAGCTTCTGCTTCCTCTTCTTCCGGATTCGCACGTTCTACTTCACGCCGCCGAGTTTTAGGAGGAAGTGGGTGTCTTCCCATATTGAGGAAAACCGGGCTTAGTCCAGTTGATTCTTGTACGACGGTGTGATAGGCGAACATCAATTCCGGAAGGTGCACATCCCACACGTTATGTTTTTCCTCAATGAAGGTCACGATCATCGTCTTCACTGTGCGATTCACCCGCTCCACAGGATTGGCCTGCGCATGATATGGAAGAATCGTCGTGTGGGTTACTCCACGTTCATCTAAAAAACTATCCATGATTTTGTTTCTAAACTCCGTGCCATTGTTCGAATGTAATACTTCTGGCACGTCAAATCTGAGAAAAACCCTTTCGTTTAACTCTCGCTTGATTGTGCGACTTACGAAACGGAATACACTCTATCCACCGAGTAAATTGGTCCAGAAACACCAGCAGATACTCGCAGCCACACGCCGTTCGCGGAAAAGGACCCATTAGGTCTCCAGCCACAATTTCCCACGGACGCGGAATCGCTCTTTGCCCCATCAAACCAGCAGGGGCCAACTGCTGCACTTTGCATTGCTGGCATACTGCGCAGTCGCGTACATATTGAGTGACATCTTTGTAATTTGAAGACCAATAATAATATAGGGCCACTGTTTCATACGTTTCGGTCCTGTTGACATTTTTCTCTAGATAATACCAACTTCCATACGTCTTGGTCTTCAATAAGATCTTCAATGGCTGGATCTGACTTATAACGATACAGCTGCTCTCCCACTATCTTCCAATACGGAAACTCTGTAGGGTTTTCATGCACATTCGCGAGCATGCGATTGTACCAGGGATCGTTTACCACTGCGATAGTTGCAAGCGTTAACGCCTCTTAGGCCTCATCCTCGTACATGCGAGACAGCGCATCTGGTACGTAATTGAGAGACCCCTTAGAATGTTCAATTTCGTAATCTTAAGGCTACAGTTCTAACGCCCAACGCGCAAGGCGGCCAGTGGGGTTTCGCAGGTTACAGAGCCATTTCAGGCTGCTATGATCCTTAACCACTCGAAACTTATAACCTTCCACATAAGATCGGAATTTGTGCACTGCCCAGAGCACTGCCAAACACTCGTGCTTGGTTACGGAATAATTCCGTTCAGCTGACGTCATCCTGCGGCTCGCAAAACACAGAACTCTCTCTTAGCCACCAATCGTCTGCGTGAGCACTGCTCCCAAGCCCGTGTCACTGGCATCAGTTTGTATAATGAACTGATGTTCAAAGGAGGGCCGATACAATACCGGCGCTGAGACGACGAGCGCTTTAATTTGCTTGAACGCACCCTGTTGCTCTTCTCCCCAGTGAAACTTGCAGTTTTGCTTCGTAAGCTGCGTAAGGGGCTTGGCGATCGTGGCGACGTCATCTAAAAACTTCCTGTACCACGAAGCAATCCCAAGAAATCGCTGTAACTGCTTCATCGTCTTAGGCGCTGGATAATTCAGCATCAGAGTGATCTTATCTGGATCCGGTCTACTGCCGTCTCGATTCACGAAAACCCCCAAAAATTTCACTTCGCTGCAGCAAAAATCGCTCTTCTCCCGATTAATGGTCAGGCCCGCTGCCGTTATTCAACGTAACACACACTCCAGAATTTCATATGTTTCTCGAAAGTTTCCGTAGCCACGATCGTATCGTTAAGAAACATGAAGGCATATGGATCAAGATCCGGTCCTACAATACTATCCGACAATTGCTGGTCACACCAAATGGTAGATAATTTAACTCAAACAATCCCAAGCCTGGCACAGTAAATGCCGTCAAAGGCTTAAATTCTTCCTTCACAGGGATCTGGTGGTAGGCGCTGCTTAAGTCAATGGTGGATATGTATCGGGCTCGCTCCAATTTGCGCAGTATCGCATCCATATATGGCAGCGGATAAGCACTAGCCTTGGAAACCGCATTGAGCTTCCGATAATCAATACAGAAACGATACTTTCCGTCCTTTCTGCGTACCATGACCACTGGACTGGACCACTCGCTCGAGGATTTCCTAATGATCCCCTTTTCTAGCATCTGACGCACCTAGCTGTGCATTTCCTCCTCAATTTTACGGGAGTAATACCGTTGCTTGATTGGTCGAGCTCCACCAACGTCAATTTCGTGTTCAACATTCTTTGCACGGCCCAATGGCGCATCTTCACTTGGCAATACTCGATCCATCATTTCTTGCAATTGGACTCGCTGTTGTTCACTGACGTCAGCAATACCGATTGATGCGACTCCACACGTCCCATCACCAAAATAGCTGAGAGTACGAGAGAGATCGGATCGCTCGAGTCATCGACGATCAGTTGATTCTTATTCGGATATAATACCGTGTTAAACGCTCGCTGAAAATCAGCGCCTAAAATACAATCAATGTCCAATTCACCTAATATAATGACTTGTAAGGTTTTCTTTATTCCGCTTACCTCAACGGAAGTTCCACTTGGCCCAGTATGGGTGTTATTTGTCCATCTGCGAGTCGCGCTCCCTGGCCTAGGTAAGGCACAACACCTTTACCGCAACTGGAGGGAATTTGTAGACCAATGGGACCCACTGCCGTACGCGCCGCACCTGAGTCGTGCAGAGCGCGAACGCGAAAGTCGCCTATACCGACTTGTAACCACCATCGCTGATATCCGCTTGGTTGTGGTTCGTTGCTTAATTGTTCTTGAACTCCAGCATCTCATGAAACCTATGACGGCTCTTGCTCCTTAAACGAAGCGAGAGCCGGTTTGCTACTCAGCTGATCCGTTGTCGGTACGTCAGTGGTAAGGTTAAAGGTCCTAGAGGCCTCAGGGATGGCAGGGACCTGCTCTAACCGCCCCTGCGCTCTTTTCCCATGCATTCTGGACATGTTGGTTTTATGTAACCAGGCCAGCTGCAACCCCAGCAGAGAACGTTTGCCTTCGGCCCAGGCTGCTTGTCCTTATTATGGTTGCTCTCCGGTTCTTGCGGAGCTGAGGGAGTTCTTTGACTCTTGGATTTGAAATTTCTCCCTTTCTTCCAATTATTATTCCTGCGCTACTGGGAGGAGTCGCTCGACTGCCAGGCTATTGCGGTATCGCCTGAGGTTGGCCCCGCCGACTTATCCAATTTCTTCAGATTTTCACTCACAAGGACTAGGTTGTCCCGCCTGCAGTTTCTTTTCCACTGCTTGGTCAATCAGCGCTACTATGTCGGCGGCATCACTCTCCTTTATGGCTGCGAGGCTCGGCTTATTGCGTTTACTCGCCGATTCAGGGGATCTATACGCCATTTCCGGGTAAACGTAGTTGTCCGGCGGAGGTGGATCCTTGTAATTACGTTCGACTTCCACTAGGTATTCTGCCTCTCTACCAAGCCTAATTAACGTATCGACATCTGACACTTGACTTCTTGGCACGAGTCTCTGCAGCTACGGAAGCATGTTTTCATATAATAATTCTAACTGCTTTTCCTGGTCCCATGGCTTCTCAAACTTATTCAATATCATTAATAGATAGAACACATAGTCCCTTATAGGCTCCGCTCGAGCCTACGTAAGCTGCTGAACCTCGACCACCAACTTCTGCTGCAACCGTCGGTTTATGCCGTAGCAGCAACGCGCTGCCTCGCAAAAATCGGCCCAAGTACTCCAATTCTTTCTTGTCTGCCGGCACCACAATAAGGCTCCCCCTCTCGACAGACTCCCCCTCCCCCAGACGAATGTTGCTCCTCTGAAGCACGCCATTCCCTCGGGTTGACTGGCACCGTCGATACTGGGGCTGAAAAACTCGGCGCGTTCGGATCTAATCTCGGCCTCCATCCCTCATTTCTGCCGTCAAGTTGCTCTTCGTCGCCATTCCTTACTGGACCATCTATATCTGTATATTGAAGGTGGAACGTTTCTTGAAACTTCACCCCTTTACTGGTTTTTGGCCTTGCGCCTTCATATGGAGGGGACTTTTCCCGCACTGTAGACTCTCTACCGTTTAGTCTCGTGCTGCTCACCAGTTGGGCTACTTGACGTTGTAACTCTTTTATTTGGCGATCCGACTCCATTGACATCCTCTGCGTTTTGCTCGATTCTGTAGCAACGGCTCGCGGCAACTGATACTGCCTCCCGTCGCCCAGAGTTCCAATTACTAAGTCCGACTGCTGTCCCCGTGTCTCCACTGTAGAAAACACCGTGCGTGGAGTTTGCATCCGTTCATAAGTTCTCGCTCCATTAGCTGTTGAGTTGATCACCGTAGTCGTTGTCGTGGTGACTGAAGTCATCATTGGGCATAATACCTCTATTGATCTTGGCACACTGCACTTTGCGACCAGCGCACTTACACTGCTTGGTAGTGCTATGCTTTCCGTCCTCGAAAACTGCTCTTGCGCTACGGCAGCCGTCATGGTGCTTATATTATCCTGTTCCGTATTCTAACATGCTGTTAATGACATATCTATTCTATGATCTTGCACTGAACTTGATGCAAGTGAAGAAAAACTCGGTCAATTCGAGTTATCTTATATTTCTCCGATGCCCCCGTGCATTCTACAAAGCACTTCTCCGCGTGTCCTGTCGCTGAATTTTGCCGCCTCAACCAACTCCCCGAGCTTCTGTTCTTTACAAGCGCTCAACGCCCGTTCGTCTATACCTATTTCTATACACGCAACAAAGTCCGCCGCCGTATAATCTCCACGCAGTCGCCTGTAAAGCCTGTCTGCCTTAGCAAATTGCGTGCCTGTCGTCAATAATTCTAATTTTCTTAATACATTATCGGTGCTTTCACCATCTAACTCCATTATCCTCATTTGAATCTCCAACCCTACGGTTATATCGAACGTCGCATCACCCGTGAGTGCCATCTAGTTATTTACGTTTTTAACACGATAAAATTCATTTTGCTGCGACGGTGGCAAATTTCGATCTTATTAGCACAAGAAAAAAAAATACTTACTTGCGTCAATTACGCTTAATTTCGATGACGAAATAAAAGACAGAGAAAGAGAGTTAAAAAAAATTTAAAATACTCTAACCGCTTTCAGTTGCATTTCCCTTTTAATTTTATTTGCTCCTTAACGCACTCAAACCATGCGATTTCGCCACTGAAATGGTATATATTCTACTCGATTGCTAATCGAAATTCGCACCCTTAAAAAAAAAACGTCAGTCAATGTTCGAGTGATCCATCTAACGCAGTAATCGACTCGGCATTCACGCAATTTAAAATTTATATTTGGAGTTATCTACTCCGATTTTAAAGTCACTAAAACTATTATGAAATTAAAAGTTTCCGTAGAATTTTAAAATTTTTCCGATTGTCAACAAATTATTCTGATGACCTAAAACAAACAAAACCACAAAAGCAAAGACCAAAAAACAACTTTAATCGGCAGACATACTTCCCAATCTCGCTTGGCGATGCGAACGCAATACTAATCGCCAACTTAAACGCCTACTCCAATTTACGTCTAAAGCAACGAACACTGGACGCTTTAAGGGGGTAATATCCCTATAGGCTGCATTTTTCTATATTCGCCTGAAATAAAAAAAAAACTATGCATCAATTAAATTTAATACAATATATATCATATATTTGACTATAATTTATGCCAATTTTAACATGAAAAATCAAATAATTCCATGGCAACCTGCTAATATTACTTCAGCAGCATATTCTGGCCACGCACAGGATCCTGACCAAACCATATTTTGGATTTTGCTCTTTAATGAAATGTCTGTAAAAGACTACTTGAGGACCTAACGTTATTTATATAGCCAAGAAATAAGACCCAGAATTTTCTGAAAAAAAATATTGCTCCGTAAGCAAAACAAAAATTCTTAAATCTCTACTTTTTTCATATTTACAATGATACATACATGTTAATTGGCATTTTGGTTAATATAAATAGCGTTAGGTCCTCCAGTATGTTATTACAAACATTTTAAGACCTCATATGTCAAAATCCATCCAATAGCTCCTCCAGGATCCTGCGCGTAGACTCTAAAAAACATATAAAGGAGATAAATCAATTTAAAGTTAAATATTAACATGATGCTTAATATATTTAATATACTTATCTAAACTGTTTCTTTATTTTACTCCTTTTAAAAGTAAATGTTTTTCATAAAAAAGGTAATGTTGCAGTATTCGCATAACCTGAAAGACAATTATATCAGGTAAATTAAGAAGTAAATGTATACGTATCAAATAATATATAAAATTATTGTAATTATATAGTTTTAAACTCTTTAAATTATATACTTACATGTTTATTGTTGGAACACATATTTGATATGACTTGTTTACAGTCCAGTCCAGCATGTGCAGGCAAATATGAGACATAACTTTCTTGCCTGGAAAAAGAAATCACACAAAGAAACACATTTTTCATATAACACTAGTCATATGTAAAGCAGGAATACTTATCTGATCTCATTGAATTTCTTCATTGAAAATTCTTTTATTTTGAATACTTTACATTCATCGCAACACTTAAGTATGACATCTGACTTTGCTTCTATATCAGTCAGCACTCAGCAGACCGTAAACAACTTGAATCTATAAATCATTTGATTGCATGCAATGCAGTATGTATTCGCTCGAGGTGCCACCTAGACCCGTCAATATAGCAGACAACGTGTATTATAATCGACAGAGTAGCGACACTAGCGATGCACGGTATTTTGAAAATTGAATACATAATACGTTTATATTGTTAAGGTTTTATACTCTAGAAAATAAAAAGGCACAGTGCTATATAGTGTTAAGAGTACGAATATATTTAAGTTCAAGTGCAATACAGATTTCTTATAATTAAGACGCTCTCGGCCGAACGGGACTAGAGACAATCCCAGACTGAACTGTGGGCACCGGTGGCCCTTTTACAAGAAGCTCTCCCCACCACTCTCGCATCACTACCTAACCTAACGCTCTCGCTCTTATATCTTGCGAACACATATATTAATGTTGAGTTTTGAATGCATAAATAATAATTTACTTCAATATATATAATGATCACAAACTAGTAAATGATTGTTATTTTAAATTATTTTTTCTACAAGTGCTTAGTTATAAATTTTAAAATCACAACCTTATTAAATAAATGATGCTAAATAGCGGAAATTGTACTTGATGAACATTATATTTTCTTGCAGCATTTATGATTCGAAATAGATACCTGGAAAGGTCTTTCGTTTACAGAATGAGTTTTAGTATCTTAATGTATAAAAATATTTTATTGTGCATAGAAAATACGATATCGTGACTTATCTAACTAGAATAATGAAAAAAATCATTATATCGTGATTTTTAATTTTTGCGATTCTATTCCTTAACTACTTGTAACTTCTTTATTTTTTGGATTTTCTTCTTGAAAATTGGTTTTTAGGTTCACAATAATGTGTACTTTAAGAATATATGATAAAAAAAAAATAAATTTTTTCGTCATTTTTAGGAATATTACCCCCTTAAACGTTAATTTTGAACTATACTCGTTCAAGTCATCTGTATCAACATACACAAATACTGGTAAACAACAAAAAAAATTTTGTCACCCTTCCGTTTCAACAAAATTAATCAACCAATAAGAAAAAGAAATTATATTTTTATTTTTAAAACAAAACAAAAAAACTTTTCACTCTATTCAAAATTATTTATAACAATTCAGAATTATTATTACTATTCATGATCGTTCTGAGTTATATATTTTAATGTAACACCAATTGTCATATTATCTAAAACCGGAAAGGTACATATTATTTCAAACGTCTAAACCTCGTTCGCGAGAGACGCTCGCTACTCGATTTTCGCCTTAATTTCTCGATTATAATTCGCGTGTCGGAAAAATATAATATTCTATGCTACGTTATTTCTTATAACGAGCTGTATTAAGAAATACTTCGACTAAAAAGTCTCCGCGCTTGTTTACATGCTCATCCTCGCGCAACAGTAAGTCGCCGCGCGAGACATAAACATTACCTCTCCAGGCACCGAAACTATTCCTAATGTGTCTGAGTGCGACAGACGATCGAAATATAATATTTCACACTCGCTAAGGCGTTACTTTTAATTTTAAATTTCACTCGCGACACTTATTATTTATTCTATTTCTCCAATGTTCAACCTGTGGGTTATTTAGTTAAGGGCGCCAATTATGTAACGGGGAATTTATCACCGCTCATAATGAGATTTACCGGGTCTCATCTACGTATCTTAATCTGCGGTTAATCGCCTGCGCTGCAGGTAATCTGCTTGCTATGCATAGCGAGTCTGGCATGTGATCAAGGCGCGCGGTAGCAGCGCCGCTGGCAAGTATGAGTTCATGCAGACGAAGCCTAAGGCGCGGCGCACCGCGACCTTATACTTTGAAATTGTATTTTTTAACCTAAAAAATTTTTTCGATTTAAAGAAGCAAATTCTATACTTATTCGTATAGTAGCTACTTATATTCAAAATAATCGTATATTATATAACATTTTTTTAGAAAAAAGTTTCATTAAAAATGATTAGCGCATTAATTAATACAATGTAGTTGAAATTTTGATGATTTTATTTCTTTAGCCATATAGTTATTTTTCACCGTCATCCTTCCGGTTAGTGTCATCCTCCTTCCGGCGTTTATTTTTTTTACAGCATACATGCTGCTATGCTACTAATGTGAACACGAGGGAGAGAGATAGATACACAGTTATAGAGAAATTATAGCTGAGAGAGATTGATCGATTGATTGATAACTTTATTTAGGGGCCGGGAGGTAGAACCTCATTTGGCCCATATGCGTTACATGCAGTTTAACATTTTAAAATTAAAAATATATGTGTATTTACAAATAAAATTGCGTTTTGGCGGCGTGTTTTGGCTAATGGACAAATAGACATCGTTAACATCTAGTACCCAACACCTCACTATCGAAGTTGTGAACTATTATAAAAATTGTCCAAACTCAATTACACTAACTCATTAAAAGTATAAGGCACTTCTTGAAATAAGCTGAAAATACTATAACGGAGTTCATAAGTATCGCTATACACAA
>UELU01021056.1:0-12375 GCA_900490025.1 Megastigmus dorsalis
CCATTATAGATGAGATGTATTTTGCTTCTTCCAGTCCTCGTACGAAAATTCGGTTGGCTTTTCTAGCAATATTGTAGAGATGAAAGCGCAATTTTCTTAAACTGATGTCACCGTCGAACCACTGAATCCCAATCGTACGCCTTGAGATGTAGTCGTTGACACCTTTTATGTTTTCTGGTAATGTAGCGAAATCGCATGGTGGGGTGATTGTCCAATGAGCTATACTACGGCCATGAAGAGATACAACTGCCGCTTCTTTAGGTAGAAATTGGTTATCCGCGTCTCTGAGACTCTGAATCTCTATTACGTAATCCATGATGATGGCGTTACTGTCGCTACTAATGCTACTACCGCTTATACTGGTCGAAAGCTCGAGTGATACTGATGCACCATCGACTGCGACTCGTCGACTTATACTCTTACCCCCACCCGATGCCTATGCGTTAAAATCCGTTACGATCTGTCTAGTCGAATCAATTTCTAGCACGTTATCGTATTCCGCATAGACTATGCAATTTATCGTCGATTCGAGAGAATTTTCAAAACCTACCTCGATTCGCACGCTTCCCGAGCGTACGAGATTCCAATGCGTAGCGCAGTGTGCAGATAGATCGGGTGTTAGATCAAAAGCGGTAAGAAAATACCCTCTTGAATAGTTGTACCGGTTGATACCAATACCCTCATTAAGAAAATGTATACCTGTACCTGAGAATAGAATATGAAATGCGTCTATATGGAGCTCGGAATTACCTGTAAAACGCGGTTGCAATGGTCTGTTGGGTATCTGCATACCACCGACGTAAAGCGACAGGTGGTTAATTGAGAAATGTTGAAAGTTAAATGGATTAAGACCTCTATTGCCGTTAAAGGCTTTATTGTCAACGAAACCTATAATTATTCTTTTCGGAAGTTGTCCGAGAATAGCATTATCGATGTTGTCACCGAGAATTCCTGCATGCAGAGTGAAAGATTTCACCTCTACACGAGTGATTGGGTATTTCGCCGTAGTTTTTGCTAGTGCATTGACGTGGGCTAGTAAGACTCCTGGATTAATTTTAACTCGTCGTACGATGAGCGTCGCTTCCTTTATATGTACTTTAAATCTACCATTATCCGATGCATCCATTAAGCAAAACGCGTCTTTGCTTCTGACCAGTCTAACTCTCATTTCTACGCCGTTGATTAGCATTTTATCTTGATTAAACACATCGCATTGCAGATGCCCAATCATGTCGAATGTTTTTCCACCCTCCGAAAACTGACGGCGCTGTACTACGCCTAGATTGACTGGTTGCGGTGCTGTAGCATTTGGAGCCGCATCGGAGGCATCGTCTGTATCATTGTACCATAAGCTAGCGGTAAAATGCAATTTTTTTTGTAACCTTTCTCAAAAGTGTTTTTAGTACGACTGATGCGTACGTAATCGCCGACGTTGTATTTATTTGTCGTGTCTAGGCTAGGCGCCATTTTTTTGCCGCTCTGCTGCGAGAGAGCTCGTTTTTCCAAATTCTCACGCGCGGTGATTGCATTGTACGGATTAACGTCCACAGGTTTCATTCTAATACCACTGTGAAAAGCGTGATTGTAGGCATGTATAATTTTATCAACAACGTCTATGTAGCGTTTAGTGTTCATGTGGGTGAAATATCGCCACATACGTTCGCTTATCGTTCTATTTAGTCTTTCTACTACAGCTGCTTTGATGCCTGGATTTCGCGCAACTCGGAATCGAATATCGTGCTTCTTTAGCACAGTTTGAAAGGCCGAACCCGTAAACTCTTTGCCTTTGTCCGATTGTAAACAGACAGGTACTCGGCCATTCGACCGCTTGAGCACCTTTTATAACGCCCCTGCTACGCTATGAGCGGTCTTGACTCGAAGCGGCTCGACCCAGGCAAATTTGCTAAGTACATCTACGACAACCAGTAGATAGCAATAGCCCTCATTGTAATCTTTTATGCTCGTCAGCTGCATTAAATCACACTCCCAGACATCTTCAATGTTTGTCACGTTGTAGTGCAGTCTTTAAAATTTCCGCTGTACAGACCTATGAAGCGTGTAAGCATCTTGGTTACGGAGCCACTCGTAAATCCTCTTTTTCTCCTCCACTCCGGACAAACTTTTACCATTTTTGTTCACGCGTATGAGATTTCGTGCGCCCGCGTACCCGGCTTCGTGCGAGAGATCGTAGTATTGTTTGTCGTAACTCATAATGTCTTTTAAATTAAATTTTCATTCGAAGCCACCTCGATGCCGTAGAGCTCCGCGTTATCTTTGGTGAACTAGCCGCGACCGGCTCTCCATACAACTCTGCGTTCTTCAAACGTCGTTTAGCTGTATTTAAGGGGTTTGTCAGTATTTGCGCAATTTTTAAAACATTGACATTACCAATCAAAGTACTAGGTGTAGCCGATGTTTTGATGAATTTCGCAAATTCTACTCGTCCTACGGGTGGCTCATCATTGTCGTCGTTTTTCTTTTTTACAGCATCATTGACCAATTCAATGATATTTGACCGCTCGATCTTTCGGCCGTCTATCGAGATCGTTCCAGCGTTGTCCCACTTTAATCTCTCGGGCGCTTCTGTTTTCCAATGTCGAAGTAAAAGTCTAGCTTTTCGCGCATAAGTTTTGGGCTCGCTGTCCAAAATATCCACGTCCGTGAGCGATGATAAAGTCGCGCCAATTTCATCCAACTCGCGTTCAGCGTCTCGGTCATTGGTGCGTTCGTTTTCTTTGAAAAACAAATATCTGCGCAAAACTTGTAAATAATTTAGACATTTCTCACGCTCGTTTTGTGTTTTTTTCGAATATAAAATATCGTGCATTTCTTCATCCAATCTCGACAAATTATCGCCAGATGTCTGTATCGAATGTTCACTCGCTGCAGCAGGTCCTCCCGCGGTTTGAATCCTATTTAGTGTTTCCTCGGGTACAATAATCATTTTTCGAGCGCGTTCCATATCTGTTTGTTACTCTGCATCAGCCGACTTGTTACCGATTAACCGCGAAATAAGCGAGCCTATGATTGGGGCCAGTAAAAGCGGTAAAAACCCGCCACCGTTTTGCAATAAAAGGCGTTTTCTCCTTCTCCAGCAACCGACCGCACCACTATAGTTTGATTTTCGAGCTAATTTACGCAATACGTGTCTATGTCTTCCTAAACGTTTTTTGTCCGAAGCTTTGAGTTGGATGGTACCGTGCAAAATGTTTAAAGCGCACTCGCATATACACTTTACTGTACGTTTGTCGATCGCTCTAAGCAGTGCTTTGCGTTGTTCACTGCCACCGTGAGTAAGCGCAAGTAAGAGAATCGCGTTTTTCTTTGTAAAATCTTTACCCGGTATCGGATTGATGCGTCTAGTGGCCTTTGATGTTTTCGACGGCATTGTTCGTGTTCAACTGACGTTTCGACAATTTATCGTGTCTTTAAATACGGTCTTATCGAGTATACTTTGGAACGTAGACGTAGTGCGCGGGATCATCGGGAAATATACAACTGCGTACCCGAAATTCGTCGAGTGTACTCTGCGAAAGATCGAGAAACAGATAAGAGTGTGGATTTCTAGTGGAATCGAGATACGCCTCTTGTAGAAATCTGGGATCCTCGGGATAGACTTGTCGAGCGAGATGTTGTATTTGCGCGCGATCGCGCGGGTTCTTAAATAACACCATATACTTTATATTCAGACTAATATCGCGCTGCGATTTCCCCTTGTGAAATATATTTTTCGTAATAAACACGACGCTTATATTTTTGTGATGACTTCCCTTGGTAAATAGATCGAGAATCACATCGCACGACGACGATTCGCGCATGAGATCGTCGAGTATGAGGAGCTTTTTCTTCTCGCCATCGTTCGAGTAGTCACTCGTATGCGGAAGACCCTCGCGGAATTCTAGTTTACCAGCAATTTTTGCGAGCTCAGTTCGATACGTCTCTTGCCACTCGGCGTAATAAAATAGTATTCGATCAAAATGCACGTCGCACAGTTGAGAAAGATGTGTGAGAAATCTCTTGACAAATACCGTTTTACCGCAGCCCGTAGGTCCACATAGGCAACACGTAAAAGGATGCTTCCAACGCGTATCCATTATCGAAACTAACGATCCAATATTGTATGACCGATATTTTATATCACGCGGGCGGCGGCGTGGTCCGCACACACGCACTTACACTGATTCGCGTGTGTGACGCGGTCCGCACACACGCAGTTACGCTGATTTGCGTGTGTCGCGCGGTCGGCACACACGCCGTTACGCTGATTGGTGTGTGCGGTGCGCATGCGCTGCAGATGTTTTACCGTCGCGGACCAGCTGAATAAACGCGTACCGGGCGCGTCTGCCCACCGCGGTAATAAACTGATGCCGGTATACGCAGAAATTAGCTGGCTCTTGCGTGCGGGTAAGCCACCTCGATGATTACCAAAAAACCTGCAAATGGGGGGGGGGGGGTAAAAAGGAAAAAATAATATAATTTTTAAGTATTTGATTTATTTACATTTACATATTACAAGTAGTTTTTGAATAACCAAACGGTTGAGAGAGATATGTTGCGATATGTATCGTCTCTTCTTTAATACAACACAACAAGTTTTAAATTCTTCACGAGTTACAATTTCATGTGTAGCTGTGCGCCGTATAAAAATAAAATTTAATTTAATTTTACATTTTTCCTCATCTTTTCTTTTTTCAAAGGCATCTTTGAAAAGCATTTTGATGCTATCGAAATATATTTTTAGCGAATTTTTAAAATTCAGCGTAACACCTTTTACTTTACAGCAATCTATATTTTTACCACTAGGTGTGATTGCGCGAAAAGCGTAAAACTTTGGCGCCGCACATATCATCGTACTTACAAAACTACCAGCCTCGTAACAGGTTAGTTCATCGGTCATTTCTCCTAAAAGATTACCCAGAGGCGGCTCGTACTCTGTAGGATCATTGTGCCTGTTCTTCACAAAAATAACGGAATCGGTGTCGCAGTACAAAACCCGATCTCCGAGATTTTCCATGTATTTGTACAACTCTAGTCTAGCTTGAGCGGTCGTATACGCTGCTATAACAACGTTCGTATTCGGGGCTGATATTACAGCCTCCTCGCGCAATTGCCAATTAACATACAATATCTTGTCGTTTACAGGTACAATACCGATGATCTCTTTGTCCGGACAAAGTAAAAGTTTTAAAAGATCTTTGCGAGATTTTACAATTTCTGTTTGCTTTAAAATATTACGCTGTTCAAACTTGCCCCAAAACGAATTTAAGCATAGTTTAGCTACTGCTCGCAAGCCCGCGTTTTTCTCGATCTTTTCACGTTCCAGCGACATACCCTCGGCTCGCTGATACTCGTGTAAATACCTATCTTTCGCGGGCTCATCATTGCACGAATCAGGCCAGCCACTCGCTTCTTGCTTTATTTTTAAAAAAGTATTTATATATTCGGCAAAAAGACCACCGTTATTACCATCAAACTGCGTAGTTTTATACTGCCAAATAATGTATATCTCCGTTATTCTATAACCGAGCTCTATAGCCTTGCGTAATTCATTGACCACCCATGTACCGGTACACTCACGATCGGTAATATCATCGTGATTACAATCGGATTCGCGCATTTCTTGGCAACATGTGCGACAAAGTGCAAAGAGAAGGCGTCCGTGCATTTTAACAGAGGTAGATACAAATTTCGAGGAGGTAAAACTTTACATTTCACGAGACCCTCGACGCGCTCTAAATTATCATTATCACCACCTGCAAGACTCCTACACTCATCGCCCACATAAAGAATGGGATGTCCGACCGGATATACACCCCGTTTACAAATGTAAGGATACAGAGAACATATGTCCGAGTACTTGATCTGCTCATCATCGCGAACTTTATAATACGGAACGATATACTCAGTCCGCCCCCCAAAGAACGCGTCCCGCGGGTTCAGTGTTATTTTACTCATCAATGGATGATCGCGCACGTACCGCGCAATCTCGGGATTATTTCGCATTGCATTGTCGAACTCGCATTCCCATATGTATCGGACCTCATAGCCGTGCTCACGTATCGCGCGTAATTTGGCGAGTGTATTCTCGTAAACTTCGTCGAAAGTTCGTCCATAAGATAGACGTTTGTCGCGGTTTTTGACGAAACATTTGGAACAACCGTGTGTATAACAACCCTCATATTCGAATACTATCCCTTTCTGTGATGCAGTGAGAATTGATGGTAAAAATCCGTCTACTAAAAAACCTTCAGGTAGTCTAAACTCGCGCGATCTACCGGCGTGTGTGATTTCTCGACCAATTTCATATCATCGTTTTCCAGACAATCATCGCATACATGCTGGGCAACGCGCAAATTTGGAACGTGTAACCGCGTAGTAGGACTATTCTTGTACTCTTCGTCCTGCCTTGTTTCCAAGTCGTAAAAAACATACATAATTATTAATTTTTTCTCCTTATTGGACGCGTTATCGTTATTTAACGGACTCATATAACATAACGCGTTTACAGAGTGTTGTTCGCGATACATCTTGCAATAGCGAGACCCGCATACGTACTTTCCTCTATCGATATGAACGCGTTTCTGGCAGTTTCAACACATTTTTATAAGCTCGCAAACGGATCTTTTTTTTCTTTTAGAAATTTTAACATTTTTATGATTAGCAAAACAAATTTGACCGAAAAAACTTCGGAAACAATCGCGACATTCTATCGTTTCGGTATTTTCACTTTCGCAAGCCGGTGTCATAAAACACTTTGCACACACACTACCACACGCGTGTTGGTCGACGTGAAAATACCGTTTGTTACAGTGCGAGCAAAAAAACTTGGCTTTCGCGGCCCCCGACAAATTCAACAATGTATCGTAATGACATTCGACCGGATCGTACAAAATATTTATTACGCCTACGACGAGTGCACGCGGTAAACATAGATTATCCGAACAATTTATGCTAACTATCGATCTTTGCGCGAAGCTATTCACATCCAATACTTTTCACCTATTTCCACTTCAAACCGGAACCTGAATGCGTGTAGACTCTAAAATAAAAGAGTCGTCGATCGTGAATTGTTCGTTGCTTTTTGTCAAATTGTTTATTAGATCCCATAAATCGGTATATAAGAAATTCCCAATTGGTCTTAAGGACAACCCCGCTGGCCCGTGAGCAAAATTTGTGCTATTTACCGTAACGCCTATAAACGTGTTAGACGACCCTAGCGAAATTAAAAATGCGTGAATATCCCGTATGGCCAACTCTAACCATAAAACTGGATTGAACGATCGGAGTGTCGGTTGTAATATACGCAACGCTAAACGACTCGCATTTATACGAAATCTTTGAACATAATGTTCACTTTCGCTTAGAATAATAAATCGCTCGCCGGGCGGTCGGACCATAAAATCACTGACCGACTCATCAATTATATTATTACCGACACCATCGTCACCACCGCCTACCTGCTCAACGCTTGGGCGATCCTGGGTTTCGGCACTGTTGGTGAATCCCAAGTCATGTCTATTTACAACATCGCCATCGGTGTCCCCCTCATCGTCCCCGTCATAACTGTCGGACGAGTAAGACAATTCGTTTGATGATGCTGGCGATGATGGAGCTAGATCCGTGGTCAATGTTTCTATTTTCGAGGAGAAAAAAAGGATAGGGTGTAATACAATTAAAAACATTCATTAAAATATATTTTGTTATTTATTTTTAAGAACTAACGTTTTCAAATGCGATACAAATAACGAGAGAACACGTTTAAATTAACGCACGATATTAAAACACTTTTTTTTTCACTATATTAAATTTCGGCCGGACCGTTAAAGCTCTCGTGAGCCCTGTCTAATAAATCGAGGATATCAGGCTCTGTATATAGCGCCGACGTTATATCCTCAGCTAAATTGTGGAACCAGCGTAGCTCTTGGGCCCGCTGTATATTCCTTATACTAGAGGCGTAAACTTGTAGCGTCTCTGAATTTAAATTCGCTACCGAATCTGTGCCGTTTTTCTCACGCCTGATAACTTTAAAAAAAAACAAATAAAATTACTATTTCTTCAAATTTAATATATTATTTTAAATATTTTTTAAATACTCACGTTCATTTACGCTGCGATCGTAGACACTCCTCTCGTCAAATCGATGGTACGTCATCCGGGTTCGATCCTCTATGCGATGAAACGAGCGATCGCTCGGTGTGAGTGGGCGATTGTAAAATGCCCGAAGAATGTCCCCACGCGTCGGTCAATCGCTTCCTTCTTCTTCGGTACCCGCGGACTCCGCTGATGATCCTGGAGCAGGATCCCGCGCTTCGAACGCTTCAAAAACAGCGCGCATCGGATCGCAATAATTGCACAATTACGTTCGTCCCTGACCGATCATCCGGTCTTCGTTTATCTCACTATCCTCGGATAAAAGCATAGAAATGCTTCCAGCCGATTCGCTATCAGAATCGGTATCTGACGAGCTATTCGAATCACTACCTGCGACTGCCTGCTGACTTGCCTCCTGGTGCTTCTCCTGCTGCTGGTGGTCGATAAAACCGTGCGTTTTATCTGGTAGTGCTGCTGCTGCTGCTGGTACTGGTGGTGGTGGTGGTGGTGGTGTTATACCCATTGTTATACTGCGGTGCGTAGGAAACCTCTTCTTCCATTGCACCAGCACTGAAGCTGTATCTGTTGGTGTCTGCCATATCAGCGTAGCTATAATATCCACGATTTTCGGCCGGGTCGATGAACGTATCATCGGAGTCACTGTCGTTTAACAGACTCTCGAAAGCTGCGAGAAAAAAATTAAGTTAAAAAAAACATGTAAAATAATTAACAAGTCTCGTACTGTCTTGTTAATAACTTATTAATAAGCTGTATAAAAAATATTAATTTTAATGAAAAAATGATTAGGAAAATTTTAAAATTAAATTTAAAAATAATTAAGTATTTGACTGTTAAAACTCACCGTTATTCTCCTCGTACTCGCAAACCAGATTTCTTAGTACATCTAGATGCTGCATGTTTCTGGAAAATATTAGGTCGCCTGCTACAGATACAGCCAACCGATTATTCCTGAAAAGCGTGCGATGTAATCTTGCCATTTCTCGGTACGCACAGCACGAGAAAATAAATTTCAGCTCCCTTTTTAATAAAACACACTCCATATTGCGCACTCTTCTGCGCCACTGGGAATTACACCGACGTAGCGCATCACTATTCAACCCGTTATATAGCAAAAACCCTACTATACGCAAAATAATTCTTGCAAATTGAGTTTCAATTACACTTCTCATGGTGAAAACTGCGATTCTTACAAGTTACACAAATCTAGAAAATATAGAGACTGAATGGGAAATTGGTTTGCAGTGTGAGATACATATACTATCCATGGTGACGGGGGTGGTGTACCGAAAACAAGAGCCTTCCCCCACCCTATACAGAGATTCAGCAAAAGGGCACTCAGTACTGTAAAGCATACGTTTTCCTCGAATCGACGAAATGACACGTTTTATTATAACTGTCTGCCCAACCGCCTAGGTACCTGTGTCTTCTTGTTTACAACGCGTAAGATCATATACGCTGCCTGTCCAGACTTTTTGCACATGGTAAAGCGAAAATCATATGCCAGCAATCTTTTTCGTACTTCGAAAAATTGTGGAGGCGTCTATACCTAAACATACTTTTTTTTTACAACTAAAACTCATAAGTCAAACCCATATAGATACAAAAGGGTCTAGAAGTCGATTCGAGAGAGAACTTAGTTCAGGTATACATTTTGTCGAATCGATGTGCAATATGGTTTTTTCGAATGCCCATATAAACCATTGACGAAATCTTAACGAACTTAGGTGACTACAGATTTTCACAGCATGTTCCTCGGAAAACTTCTCCACTACTCGCGGTGTTTACAACTAGGTGTCCGAGGTTTCTTGGTTACCTCTTTTTCCAAGGGTGCATCATTCTCAACTCGTTGAATCAGTAGCACAGTCGATTTTTCTGACTTCGTACAGACGATTTTTTAAAGTCTTACTACGCGCAGTCGATTTTTTCAGTCTATTCGCACCCAACACACTATGTTTACCATGGAGAATTGTGTAGTGGAGAGCAGCAGTGCCGCGAATTTCCCAACAAGTGAAATGTTGATTTTCGACGAGAGTGAGTTAAACATTATTGAAGCGCTCGCGAGCGAAGTCGTGGAGACGCTCGGTCAGTGTGATAACAGCTCCAGTGCAGTGGGTTGTGACGTACACACTTTACGCGCGTACTCACGGGTTCTTTAAGACTTGATTTACGCGTTTTCCCCACCCAAGTACTTGTCTTTCATTCTGACATAATAACACGCATTGGTCGTTACATCTGAATGTTAGACAAGGATGTTTATGAATTCCCCGCGAGGAGCCGAATATAGTAATACACACTGACCACTACATTAGCTCACTACGCTTTGTTACTGTTTAACTGCGCTCGCTGCCCCACAACAAATGCACCTTGATTTGTTGTGTTCTCGCAGACTCAGGCAACAATGTTTATTTCCTTCCTCTTCACAAATATCATGCACTCATTGGCATGTTATTTAAAGAGACATAGAAAATAAGGTTAGTTATTATTCATTTTAGGTTATTTTAGTACTAACCCGTACCAATCTGTTCTTCCCGGGAGCGCGCAATGGCTCAACCGAGTATTTCAGATGACAGGGTTTCCTTTAAGCGATGGATCGGTCGCCGCACAATGGGCCAACTACTCCGTTTCGCATAGTTAGTTGAGAGAGGAGAGAAGATTTAAGAAAAGAGAAATATGTAATGAATCGTGTATATATTCTATAATCGTCTTTACATGTTCTCTTGAGCAAAAGCTGATTCTCGCTGTTCCTTCTGCGGCTTTTATAGCATGATGCCGGCTTGACTTGGGCTTCCCCTCCTTCCCACTCCGTGGAAAATATTATTCTTTTCTCCGAATTTGCTTCTCATTTCATAGTATTTACTATCCTTTTCCGCTTATAGGTATATTCCAATCTACTTATTATTACTTCTATTATAATTTAATATTCGTGTATTTGTATCGCATGTATCGGACGTCACAGGGTAGTGACATCGACGATAGTGTGGCTAATTTAATAGCTGAGTTTGATGTTGTGCCGCCCAGTGAAACGTCAGTGCTTTTCGACAATACCGAGTTTGACTACACGCGATGGATAACGAGCGAACTCACACAGACGGACGTCCAGTATCCCATTAATGACGTGTATTTAAGTGCCGTGCAAACCAATTCCTTACCGCTCGCTAGTGAACAAACGTGCGTAGTGACGGATGAAAAATCGACCGAAGAACTACTGGTCGAGTGTGCATTGAGTTTCGATGACACCGAGTCCGACGCTATCAATAATATAGTCCGTGAATTGGAAGCCATCGAGAACAATATTGTGCAGGACGACGATATGCCTACAACCCCCTCCGTTAGCGATGTGTGCGTTGAGGATGACGACCACGACGCGCTGTTTTCAGAGTTGGAGGAATTCAACGCCTACTACCAGACACCTGAAATCGACGGAGCGAGTGCACCGGTTTACGTGAATATAGACGCTGAAAGCGAGGCAAGTGCGGTCGAAATAATAGATATCACCGGTGATGATGATAACGCTGAGGAGACGAACGAGTCAGGTACGCGCAACAGGATTGCCCTTCAACCCGAGCACGTTGTGTACAGCGATAAAGTAATATCGGCAGTCCCGCGCGGCACCGACATTTTCATAGTGGACTCGAGCAGCGGTACAAGGAAAAGATGCGCCGCAGATGTTGCGTTTGTGGAGGATGAGGAGACAGTACCCACCGGTGTTTTTGAGTGCGGGGACATGTTCCGTAGCTTGCACGAGAAACTTATGCTAGTGTCGCGATTGAGTATAGAGATCGCCAACTGTATAAGTGAAATCGATGCGCACTTAAAAATGCGCTCAAAAATAACTAAAAAAGGTTACGCCACGTACTACTGGGGAATGCACATCGTGGAAAAAAACCGACGAATATTAGATGCCGGACTATGGAGCTTGACCACGAGGAACTTCTTTCGGTACGCCAGACCGGCAGAATCGTCGGACTCGCACCCGGATAGACCAACACCATCGACTCAAAAGTTCAACGAGTTGGCCGCTACTTTGATGAAACTTCAAGCGAGGCTAAATGCATAGTAAGTAAAACTTTTCATATTTTTATAATTTTAAGTTATATTGGTTAAATATTTAACTAATATACTTAATCTTTTTTCAGCTTGTGTAAGCGAGGACCCAGCATCATTGGTCTAGTTTTGAACAAAAACATTGTCAATGGTGCATGGAGACTCAAAGGAGCATGGGACCCGAAGCAAGATTCCGAAAAGGAATTTATGACTGCGCCA